>MDKI01027773.1:0-10210 GCA_005239505.1 Nicotiana paniculata | reverse complement strand
AAAGGCCATATTAATTATAATTATACAAACTAAAACAAACAAAACTATAATATTAAAACTTAGAAGTTGGAACGAGTTTACCGAATTGACGAACAACTTCTTGAAAATTGTGTAATGTTGAAAACTTGAAGACTTCAATTCACCAACTTCACAATTTTTCACAATTTGCAATAATAAAGTAAGCAATAGTAGAAGAAAATTAGAGAGAGATTGATAATTTTGTGAGTAAAAATGAAAGAATGAGGGGGTATTTATAGTTGAGAAAAGGGAAAAAGTATAATTATAAAAAGTTTGAGCTTAAAACAAAGTTTGGGGGCCAAATGGCTAATTTTTAAACATGCCAAACGGCTCTTTTGAGGCTCCAATGGCTAGATTTTAAAAATCTGGCCGTTGGCCATTTTTAATTTTTTTTTTTTTGAATTTTTACCGTTGGGCCCGCTTGGCCCGGCCCAGGCCCTCCTGCCGGGCCCGGGCTAAACGGGCCCGGGCTCATGGGTCCAACACTTAGAACCGACCCCCACAGGCCTAAAGCCCCCCAAGCCTGGACCCCCCACGGGCCGGCCCGTTTAGCCCGCTAGCCCATATAGCCCGCGGGCTCGCCCCACCTGCCACCCTTACCGGGTGCTGCGAAGATGTATCAGGATTTGAGGTAGCACTATTGGTGGAGAAGAATGAAGAAGGATATAGCAGAGTTTGTGGCCAAGTGTCTCAACTGTCAACAAGTCAAATGTGAGCATCAGAGACCGGGAGGGTTACTTCAGCAGATCGAGCTTCTAGAGTGGAAGTGGGAGCGGATCACCATGGACTTTGTGGTTGGACTTCCACGGACTTTGAGGAAGCATGATGCTATTTGGGTGATTGTGGATCGACTGACCAAATCAGCCCATCTCATTCCGGTACTGACTACTTATTCATCGGAGCGGTTGGCAGAGATTTATATTCGGGAGATCGTTCGTCTGCATGGTATTCCAGTTTCTATTATCTCAGAAGAGGTACTCAGTTCACTTCACGGTTCTGGAGATCCGTTCAGCAGCAGTTAGGTACCAGGGTGGAGTTGAGCACAACATTTCACCCCCAAACGAACGGACAGCCCGAGCGCACTATTCAGGTTCTTGAGGATATGCTCCGTGCGTGTGTGATTGAGTTTGGAGGGTCTTGGGATCAGTTCCTATCATTGGCAGAGTTTGCTTACAACGACAGTTATCAATCCAACATTCAGATGGCACCGTATGAGGCTTTATATGGTAGGAGGTGCAGATCTCCGGTGGGTTGGTTTGAGCGGTGAGGCCAGGCTATTAGGCACAAAGTTGGTTCAGGATGCATTGGAGAAGGTCAAGGTGATTCAGGATAGACTCCGTACAGCCCAGTCCAGACAGAAGAGTTACGCAGACCGGAAGGTTCGTGATGTTTCATATATGGTTGGAGAGCGGGTTCTGCTTCGGGTTTCGCCTATGAAGGGCGTTATGAGATTTGGGAAGAAAGGGAAGTTGAGTCCGAGGTTTATCGGACCTTTTGATATATTGAGGCGTGTTGGGGAGGTTGTTTATGAGCTTGTCTTACCTCCCAGCTTGGCAGGAGTTCATCCGATATTTCATGTTTCGATGCTCTGGAGGTATCACGGTGTCCCGTCTCATGTCTTGGATTTCAGCTCAGCCCAATTGGACAAGGATCTATCATATGTTGAGGAGCCTGTAGCTATATTGGACAGGCAGGTCAAAAAGCTCAGGTCAAAGAACATTGCTTCAGTAAAGGTTCAGTGGCGGGGTCAGCCAGCCGAAGAGGTGACCTGGGAGACCGAGCAGGATATGCGCAGCAGTTGCCCTCATCTTTTCACTACTTCAGGTATGTCTTTACGCTCGTTCGAGGACGAACGAATGTTTAAGTGTAGGAGGATGTGATGACCCGGTCGGTCGTCTTAATAATTAACGCCCCGATCCTCTATTAGCTGTTTTTCCCCAAGTCTATTTCTGCTAAATTGAATTTCCGGGACGTTCGATTTTGAGTTTCGGAGAGTTTTGGGAAACTTAGTCCCTAAATGAGAGCTTAAGTGTTGGAAAGTTGCCCGTAGTTGGAGCAGTGTGAAGACGGCCTCAGAATGGAAATCCGATGGTTCTGTTAGGTGATTTCGGGGTTGGGAGCGTGTTCGGAATGTATTTTGGAAGTCCGTAGCTCATTTAGGCGTGAAATGCCGAAGTTTGAATTTTTGGAGTCTCCAGCCCGATAGTGAATTTTTTATCCGAGGGTTGGAATGGAATTCTGGAAGTTGCAGTATTTCCATCATGTCATTTGGGATGTGTGTGCAAAATTTGAGGTCATTCGGATGAGTTTAGACGCGTTTCGACATCGGATGTGAATTCTAGAATTTTCCTAAGTTCCTAGGCTTGAACCTATGCATAATCGATTTTTTTGATGTTATGAGACGTGTTTTTAAGGCTCGATCTAGTTTGAATGAGGTATTAAGGTTGGTTGGTGGTTTTGGTTGAGGTCCCGGGGCCCTCGGGGTTGTTTCGGATGCTTAGCGGGAGAAATTGGGACTTACCTACTGCTGAACCAGGCCTCTTCTGGTGTCTTCCCACCTGCGAAGGTTTTTCCGCAGGTACGAACTCGCAGGCGCGTGGGGCTTGATCGCAGGTGCGATAGGGGATATTTGACCAGTGGTCGCAGGTGCGACCTGGGTTCCGCAGGTGCGGGACCGCAGGCGCGGGACCGCAGGCGCGACCAAACGACCGCAGGTGCGGCCCCAGTGTAACTTATGTGATTTTCGCACCTGCGATGCTTTTTCTGCAGGTGCAGTGATCGGGACCGCAAGTGCGAGATCCCTGTGTGTTTTATTCCAAAAATCCGAGAGTTTATTTCATAAGTCTAAAAATCGTGTAAGGGCTCAAGAATTGGCGATTTTCTGTGGGTTTTGAAGAGAAGGATCATAGGTGACATTTTCTAGTCCTAATTCATTGTTAGAACATTAATCTCCGTTGTTTCTTTAGTTTAAATATCAAAAATTGGGGGGAAAACCCTAGGAAATTGATGAAATTTCCCTAACCTGAAATTTTGAAAATTTATGGGGTTTTTGGCATCGGATTTCAATTGTTTCTGGTTGAATGAGTCTGTGAGTGAATGGGTGTCCGGAAAGTATAAATTTTACCCGATTTCGAGGCGTGGGCCCGAGGGGAATTTTGGTCATTTTACCTAATTTCGCGCCTTAGCTTGAATTAAACAGTGGAAATCCGTTGCATGAGATGTTATTTACGATATGTAATTGAATTGTATAGATTTGGGCCATTTGGAGTCGGATACTCATGGCAAACGTGTGGTTTCGAGTTGATTTTGAGCCGGTTCGAGGTAAGTGGCTTGTCTAACCTTGTGTGGGGGACCTTTCCCCTTAGGATGTGATATTTGGTAATTGAATGCCTTGTACGTGAGGTGACGAGCACGTACTTGCTCTAATTGTTGAAAATTCGGTTTACTTTAAATATTTAGACTGAGTTTCTTTCTTACCTGCTTTATTCTACTTGCAATTATAGCCTAAGTTAGTTTAGAAAAGCATGCCTAGTTGACTTGAATTGCCTAATTGCTTAAGTGCTTTAATTGTACTACGTGAAGCATGTTAGACGAAAACTACTTGTTGCCTTGTAGTTTTGCACCCTATTTATGAATGTCTTCTTTTTGTGGCTGCAAATTTACTTTGGGACTACGGGACGGTATCCTGGGATATCCCCCTACTTATTTACTTTGGACTACGGGACGGTATCCCGGGAGATCCCCCTGCATATTTACTTTGGGACTACGAGACGGTATCCTGGGAGATCCTCCAGCATATTTACTTTGGGACTACGGGACGGTATCCCGGGAGATCCCCCTGCATATTTACTTTGGGACTACGAGACGGTATCCTGGGAGATCCTCCAGCATATTTACTTTGGGACTACGGGACGGTATCCCAGGAGATCCCCCTGCTTATTTACTTTGGGACTACGGGACGGTATCCCGGGAGATCCTCCTGCATATTTACTTTGAGACTACGGGATGGTATCCCGGGAGATCCCCCTGCATATTTACTTTGGGACTATGGGACGGTATCCCGGGAGATCCCCCTGCATATTTACTTTGGGACTACGGGACGGTATCGCGGGAGATCCACTAGACAATTGAGAAAAGGACTACAGGACGGTATCCTAGGAGATCCTCATGGTTACCATTGTTATTGAGATGTTCATATTCCGTGTTTAATCTTTTCTTGTGTTTTGTTATTGCCTTGTTGACCTGTCTTATTTCACTGCTGTTCTGATTATTACTGTCCGGTTTCATACTTTAAATTTCTATTATATTGTTTAACCTTAGTAGGGCTCTGACCTTCCTCGTCACTACCCCCCGACTGAGGTTAGGCTTGGCACTTACTGAGTACCGCTGTGGTGTACTCATTCCCCTTCTGCGCATGTTTTTCATGTGCAGATCCAGGTACCTCCACCCAGGCGCACTATCCCCGAGGTTGATAGATCCAGCAGAGACTTCGAGGTACATCTGCCGCGTCCGCAGACCAGGAGTCTCTATCTTATTCCAGCTTTTGTGAAAACTTTTTCCTTCCTTACAGTTGTGTAGACATTCTGGAGATTAGAGTAGTGTATTATATTTCTGTTAGCCTGTGGTTCCCGTGAGTTTCAGGGTTTTGGGGTGATATTATAGACTTCCGTATTATTTTGGGTTGTATATGCCAAGTGGCATTTGTATACAGTCTTTCTTTTAGATTGTTCAGTTTTTACTTTATTATTCCTCAAGGTATGTTGATATTCTGCATTACTAGGCTTACCTAGTTATAGGGACTAGGTGTCATCGCGACATGTTCGCGGAGGTAGAACTGGGGTCGTGACAATGATTCATGAGCGGAATAGCCTTACTATTATGTCAACCGCGTCACATGTTTGATTCTCGAGCGGGGTAATAAATGCATCTTTGGTTCGAGCCGTTCGACCCTCGGCAGTGCACATATTATTTTCGCTACGTTTCGGTCGTACGCTTCCGGCATATTATGTGCTATATGATTTAGTGGGAAATTGTTGTAACTGTGTAAACCGTTTCATGTTAAAAAGGGGATTTAGTACATTATATGCTAGTGAAATTTGACATGCAAAGGTAATTACAACTATACTTGATAATTTATATCCTTGTGATTTCTACGACTGTTATACCTGCCTAGTTCCTATTAAATAATATCATTTAGAAATGTTGACCCTAGTAAGTATCACCTCTACCTCTCGTCACTACCTCTTCGAGGTTAGGCGGGATACTCACTGGGTACGTTTTCTTTATGTACTCATGCTGCACTTCTGTACTTAAATTGTACATGTTCTGAGGCTGGTGCATCTGGTTATCAGACCGGAGCTCGATTCTGATCTTAGTTGGACCCGACTTCACGGTGAGCTTCTTCTCCTAACGATCCTTGGTAGCACCATGGAGTTTTCTTTTGCTTATTTCCCGTCTATTTCTTTCAGACAGTGGGATTGTATATTCTGTTAGTATGCTCGTAGGACTTGTGACACTAGTTCCTGGCACACACGTCCTTGTTATTTTGGTTTGCGGGTCTGTATATATATATATATATATATATATATATATATATATATATATATATATATATATATTGGCTCATCCCTCTATTTGACTGCTTTTTGGTAGAAAAATGGCTTGCTATCTTTTTCAATAAATGTTTTGAACTTTAAAACTTGGAACGTATTGAGATGTTTAACCAATTATGGGAGAAATCCTTAGTAATTTAAGTGTGTATTGCCTAACCCCGGTGTTGGGCGCCATCACGACCTAAGTTAGTATTTTGGGTCGTGACATTATTAAATCCATCAACGTATTGTATTGTTTATCTTCTGTATGTAATATATGTTCTCCACTATTAAAATTACACTTTATAACCGAATTATCTTTTAATATTCTATATTTCTTTTCTGGATATATTTTTAGATCTAAATATTCTAAGTTCTTTAATCTATCTATTTTGATTAACCTAATTGGTATCCAAATTTTCTTATTCTTCAGAAATTTTATTCTTTGGTTTTCCGAATATATTTCACCTTTTATATATTGTAATTCCCACTCTAAAACAGATATTGTTTCTTTACTAATACTACGTTTTATTATATAACTAGGTTCTTATTAATTATTAAATCAGATTCTTGTATCTGTTCAGCTAATTCAAAAGTGTCGTTAAGAGATTTCTAACCTTTTTTAAAATTTTCTTTAATTCTGTTTTTCTTTGTAAGACTCCACTTAAGATCTCTGGCTAGTGGTTACTCCAGTAGCCAGAGATCCTCCAGTTCCTATTTTAGTGCTATGACTGAGGGTTCACATCGCTCTCCGGCCATTCAGGATTCTCCTTCTTCGGGACAACAGGATATGTCACCTGTGAGATGTTACGAGTGCGGGGATCTGGGTCGTGTAAGGAGGGTTTGTCCCAGGTTTCGGGGCAAGACAGTGCAGCAGGGTTATCAGCCTATAAGTTCAGCACCAGCAGTCCGGCCACCTAGAGGTGGAGGACAGGTCGGCAGGGGTCGTCCTAGAGGTGGAGGCCAGTCAGGGGGAGGTTAGGCAGCTCCTGTTCACTCTGGTGGAGCCCAGTTTTCCGGTACTCCAGCCAGATTCTATGCCATTCCGACCAGATCAGATGCAGTGGCCTCAGACGCCGTGATCACATGTATTATTTCTGTATGTGGTAGAGAGGCATCATTGTTATTTGATCCAGGATCCACTTATTCCTATGTTTCGGTCTTATTTGCTCATTTTCTGGATGTCTCCCGTGAGTCCTTGGGTTCACCTATTTATGTGTCCACTCCTGTGGGCGATTCAGTGGTTGTAGACCAGATTTGCCGGTCCTGTGTGATTTCATTTTGTGGGTTCCAGACTCGAGCGGATCTCTTATTGCTCGACATGGTTGATTTCAAGATTATTTTAGGCATGGATTGGCTATCTCCTTATCGTGCCGTGCTAGATTTCCATGCCAAGATAATTACTTTAGCCATGCCCGAGTCGCCTATGCTAGAGTGGAGGGGTTTTTCAGTTAGTGTAGCCAGCCGGGTTATTTCATTCATGAAGGCTCGACATATGGTCGAGAAGGGTTGTCTGGCCTATCTTGCGTATGTGCGAGACACCACCGCCGAGTCTCCGATGATTGATTCAGTGCCAGTGGTTTGAGAGTTTGCATATGTATTTCCTTCGGATCTTCCGGGCATGCCTCCAGACCGTGATATTGATTTCTGCATTGATTTAGCTCCAGACACCCAACCTATATCTATTCCTCCGTACCGTATGGCTCCGAAAGAGTTGAAGGAGTTGAAGGAGCAGCTTGAGGAGTTGTTAGCTAAGGAGTTCATCAGACCGAGTGTATCGTCGTGGGGTGCTCCAGTTTTATTTGTGAAGAAGAAGGATGGGTCTATGCGGATGTGTATTGATTACCTCCAGTTGAACAAGGTTACCATTAAGAACAAGTATCCCTTGCCGCGCATCGATGATTTGTGTGACCAGTTGTAGGGTGCTCGTATGTTTTCTAAGATTGATTTGCGATCGGGGTATCATCAGTTGAGGATTCGGGCTTCAGATGCTCCGAAGACTGCTTTTCGTACGAGATATGGCCATTATGAGTTCCTGGTGATCTTCTTTGGCTTGACTAATGCCCCAACAACATTCATGGACTTGATGAATAGGGTATTCAGGCCGTATATTGATTCCTTTTTCATTGTCTTCATTGATGACATTTTGATTTACTCACGTATCTTGGGGGAGCACGAGCAGCATTTGAGATTTGTGCTCCAGACTTTGCGAGAACAGAAGCTATATGCTAAGTTCTCCAAGTGTGAGTTTTGGTTGGATTTCGTGGCATTTTTGGGGCATGTGGTATCCGGAGAGGGTATCAAGGTTGATCCTCAGAAGATCGAGGAAGTTCAAAGTTGGTCGCATCCTACTTCAGCTACAGAGATCAGGAGCTTTTTGAGCCTAACAGGCTATTATCGCCGATTTGTGGAGGGTTTCTCTTCTATTGTAGCTCCATTGACTAGATTGACGTTTTGATGGTCTGACGAGTGTGAGGCGAGCTTTCAGAAGCTCAAGACAACATTGATCTCAACACCAATTCTAGTATCGCCTTCCGGTTCTGGGATGTACACGGTATATTGCGATGCTTAACGAGTTGGCTTGGGGTGTGTACTGATGCAGGAGGGGAGAGTTATTGCTTATGCTTCATGCCAGCTGAAGGTTCATGAGAAGAATTACCCTGTGCACGATTTGGAGTTGGCGGTGATTGTTCACACTCTTAATATTTGGAGGCACTACTTGTATGGAGTGTCCTGTGAGGTTTATACAGACCACCGTAGCTTGCAACACTTGTTCAAGCAGAAGGATCTTAATTTGAGGCAGAGCAGATGGCTTGAGTTGTTGAAAGATTATGATATCACCATTCTTTATCACCCGGGCAAGGAAAATGTGATAGCAGATGCTTTGAGCAGGAAGGCGTAGAGTATGGGTAGCTTGGCTTATATTGCAGCAGAGGAGAGACCTCTAGCCTTGGACATTCAGTCCTTGGCCAATCTCCTAGTGAGGTTAGAACTTTTAGAGCCTCATCGAGTTTTAGCACATGTGGTTTCTCAGTCTTCATTATTGGGGGAGATTAAGGCCCGACAATTCTATTATTCGTGCTTAGCGGAGCTTCGGGAGACAGTGGTTCAGGGTAAGGCCAAGGAGGCTACTATTGGCGAGGATGGTGTTTTGAGACTTCAGGGCCGCTTATGTGTTCCTAATGTTGATCCTGAGGGAGAGGATTCTAGAGAAGGCACACAATTCTCGGTATTCTATTCATCCTGGTGCTACGAATATGTATCGTGACTTGAAGCAGTATTTCTGGTGTAGGCGGATGAACAAGGACATTGTGGAGTATGTGACTAGGTGTCTTAATTGCCAGCAGGTGAAGTATGAGCACCAGAGGCCAGGAGGCCTACTTCAACAGATGCCCATTCCTGGGTGGAAATGGGAGCACATTGCTATGGACTTCGTGGTTGGGTTGCCTCGGACTTTGCGGAAGGTGGACGTGGTTTGGGTCATTGTGGATAGATTGACCAAATCGGCGCATTTCATTCCAGTAGCTACTACATATACTTCTAAGAGGTTGGCCCAAATCTACATTTGGGAGATAGTCCGATTGCATGGTGTGCCAGTGTCCATTGTATCAGATCGAGGTCCTCAGTTCACCTCGCACTTCTGGAGAGCATTGCATAGTGGATGGGCACCCAAATAGACCTCAGCACATCATTTCACCCTCAGTCTGATAGTCAGTCAGAGCGTACAGTTTAGATATTGGAGGACATGCTCAGGGCATGTGTGATTGACTTCGGAAGTCAGTGGGACCAGTTCTTGCCTTTGGCCGAGTTTGCTTACAATAATAGTTATCAGTCCAGCATTGAGATGGAACCATTTGAGGCTTTATATGTGTCATTCTCCTATCGAGTGGTTTGAGCCTGGCGAGGCTAAGTTATATGGCACCGACCTGGTGAGGGATGCCTTGGAGAAAGTGAAGTTGATTCAGGAGAGGCTCCGTACAACACAGTCCAAACAGAAGAGTTACGCGGATCAAAGGGCGCGTGATGTATCATTTACGGAGGAATAAAGGGTCCTATTGAAAGTCTCTCCTACGAGGGTATTATGAGGTTTGGGAAGAAGGGCAAGCTGAGCCCGAGGTTTATAGGTCCGTTCGAGGTGTTGAGGCGAGTTGGGGAGGTTGCTTATGAGCTGGCCTTGCCTCCCAGTTTATCAGAAGTTCATCCAGTTTTTCATGTGTCCATGCTCCTGAGGTACCACGCCGACTTCTCCCACGTGGTTGATTTCAGCACTATTCAGTTAGATGAGAAGTTGAGCTACGAAGAGGAGACAGTTGCTATTATTGATAGGCAGGACCTCCAGTTGAGGTCCAAGAGAGTTTCTACCGTGAAGGTCCATTAGAGGGGCCAACCAGTTGAGGAGGCGACCTGGGAGTCCTAGGAGGACATGCAGAGTAGATATCCACACATATTCAGCATTTCAGGTATGATTCTAGACACGTTCGAGGATGAACGTTTGTTTAAGAGGTGGAAAATGTAACGACCCGACCGGTCGTTTTGCATTATCGGACCCCGTTTCCCTAAATGAAACTTCCCATAGCGACTTTTTATGATTTATGACTTGC
>MDKI01190185.1:0-21700 GCA_005239505.1 Nicotiana paniculata | reverse complement strand
ATTAAGAGTAATAACATTTGATTTAATACTCATATCATTTAAGGAACAAGTTTCACAATTTTGTTAGGAAAAAATGAATTAATCATTAAATCTACATTGTGTCAAAAAATCAACATTTTTGTTGTTATTTATTTCAATCGATCACAAGTAATATATTGATTAACTCTAGTTTAAATTTTAATTACTGAATAAATTAAAGGTTGACATTTCTAGTTAAAAAATGTGATTATTTAGAGAATAATTTTCCGTAATAAAAATGATTGAAGTTATGCACCGAATCATGCGACTTTAAATCATTTCTGAATTTTAAAAGACAAATTATGATTGATGTAATGTAGGTAATTCACACGCAGACATTGAAATTCAACAAGGTTTATAATCATTAATTAATTTATTGAATTTTGTAGGAACATATAGTAGGTTAAAAATTACATGCTCACACCTACGAACTTGCTCGTGCGATCAAATAGCCAACACAAGATCATACACATAGAAGTAAACCTCAATATCCATGAGTTCTATCAAATTTCATAAAAACATCAAATTTTCCATTTATAAGTCCGAAATACGTCAAACGAAATCCGATTTCAACCAAACTTTACAGAAAGTGCCCTAAACATATATAAGACCTGTACCGAGCGTCGAAACCAAAATACGGGCCCGATACCATTACTTTCTAATCAGATTTCATTTTCAATTTCCTTAAATATTTTCAGAAAACACTTTTACTCCAAAATTCATTTCTTGGGCTTGGGACCTCGGAATTCGATTCCGGGCATATGCCCAAGTCCCATATTTTCCTACGGACCCTCCGGGACCGTCAAATCACGGGTCCGAGTACGTTTACCCAAAATGTTGACCGAAGTCAAACTTATTCATTTTAATATCAAATCTTAGCATTTTTCACAGAATTTCATATTTAAGCTGTCCGGCTATGCGCCCGGACTGCGCACTCAAATCAAGGCAATTTTAAATGAGGTTTTCAAAGCCCCGGAAGTACGAGATGGGTAATATCATAGGTGATGACCCTTTGGGTCGTCACATGTACTTACGTATTCCTAGACAGTTGTATTTAGATTTGATAGAAACATTTCGTAGAGCTTATGACTTGTATTTACCGGGTTTTGGGAAATTATAAACTCTGTCAAGATGTCTATATCGAGACTGTTATAATTCCTTTAATATTGTTGTCGTTCATTGGAAATGTTAGGATTATCGAGTCCCTAAGACTAGGTGCCATCACGATACCCAACTAAGGGATATTTGGGTCGTGACAAGTTGGTATCAGAGCTCTAGGTTCATAGGTGCTACAAGTCATAAGAGAGTTTGGTAGATTCTTGCGGATCGGTATTGAGATGTCTGTACTTATCTTCGAGAGGCTACTAAAACTATTAGGAATATTTCACTTCCTTCATTCCTATCATGTGAATTCATTGATCTTGAAGTTGAAATTATCAATCGATTCTCTCACCGACGGTGAGAACACGAGCGGCGGTTCCTCATGATGTTACCCCGAAGCAAATGTCACGAGGATCAGAGACAGAGGCCAACGAGGAGCACGTGCCGCAGTTAAGATGCCTACCTGAGCAGCCGTTGAGGAGTCGCCAGTAGTTCTAGTTGGGGGACAGGTACTGGGGGCGCCTGTTACTACCGCGGACTTCAGGAGAACTGAGCGTAGTGTTCAGTACAATTGGTACATCGACTCAGGCAGGGTTGATTTTTGTGCATCAGTTGCTTCATAGATAAGGAGAGGAGTTCAGACTCCCACCGTCTACACTCCAGAGCAGGGAGATCGTGTTGGTCTGGTTGCACTTTTCATGGACGCATGGCATGTGGTTTCAATCAACCCATGGTTACGACAGAACATCGGAGGTAGAGCACCTTGGGATTTAGAGTTACCGAAAGTACCACCCTTCTGTCTTTCAGTGGATTGGCGGCGGATAATGCCCAGGGTTTTCTGGAGGAGTGTCACCATATTTTTCGTACTTCGGGTATTGTGGAGACGAGCAGGATTACTTTTGTCACGTCTCAGGTCCATAGTAGTGGGTTGATCAGCGGTGGCGGCATATGAGTTGGGGTGATCTGGCCAAGTTAGCTTCACTAGCATGGAGTCAGTTTTCGGAGATGTTTTGAGAGAGGTTGCACCTCAGTTCTTTGGAATGTTCGACGCACAAAGTTTGAGCAGTTGCGTCAGGGTGCCATGTCACTATTGGAGTACGCCGTCAGATTCAGTGAGTAGGCAAGCTATGTACCTGGTTGGTTGCTTCAATTAGGAGGCGAGCCTGTAGATTAATTTAGGAACTCAAGCATGATATTTGGTTCAGCAGGACTCGAGAGTTAGGGTCGGATGCCTCATTTCAGCAGGTAGTAGGGATCGCTCGCTGGTTAGAGAGCTTGTGGGACTGGGAGCGAGAGGACAGACGAGATCGGGAGTGAGGGTTCAGGGAAGCAAGGATGCCTCATAGATCGGAGAAATCCAATAGTCCTTTATATGGAAGCAAGGTACCCCCACAGTAGAGATTTCGTGGGTCAGCCAGTTCAATTCGCATTACCAGCTTCGCATGAGAACTTTTTAGGTACTCATGGGTCTCAGAGGATCCGTATTGTATGTTTTCTACAGCCACATCAGCAGAGAGATTTTTTTCAGTGTGGAGATGTTATCCACAGGGTGAGAGATTGTTCCAGGATTCAGGTAGGAGTGTTATGGCAGGGTATTCAGGTGGTTAGAGGGCGCCCAAGACGTGGAGGCCCGACTTGTTGATGTGTTGCATATAGTAGGCTAGAGGCCGTCGTACCAGATATCATCACCCAGGTATGGCTTGATGTGCTAAAGTGGGGTACCATTGTATTTCACCATAATCCTGTTGGTCAGGACAAATTTCCATTATTTGTTGTTTCATTTATGAGTGATTTCACTCTATTTTTGTTCTTGCTCCTGTTGGGAGATTCTATGAGTAGTAGCCCGTGTCTATCATTGTCTTATTCATCCTTGCTAGTGGTGAAACTGGAAGTGAGTCCATGTCGTCCCTTGTGGTAATCTTTATGTGATTCTCCTGAGTATTTTATTTCGAGCTGTGATTTGATACTCCATTGAGATGTGAGTAAGTGAGCGCTATGATTTTGTTAGCCGAGATGAATTAGCGGGAGATCTCTACTGGTGTGATATATATTCGACATGTGTCATAGAGTTGAGGGCGAGACCCTCGTGATTCTTTGTGATTTGATATGTGTGGACCGGGCTGAATACCGCAGTGGAATTTTTATCAGGATGGCATCCTTGTAATTTGTTCATATGCTTTGCTTCTTTCTTGTTATATTGCTTTTGGTAAGTCAGTATTGATAGAGAGTTATGCCTATGGGATTGTTTTATAGTACCTTTATATGCTTCTATTTTTTATACTCTGTCATTTTGTTATGTGCTTCTTTAGTTTAGTTGCGATATGTGTGCCCGATAGTGTTAGCTGTGACTCATTATTTCGGGTGTATAATGATGAGGTCTTCATGTTTATTGCATCATTATCGGTATTATGGGATTTGGAAGCAGAGTTCTTCTATATGTGGGACAAATTGCCAATGTTGAGTTGATTTCGAGTAGTTATTGTGATCATAAGTGCTATTGAGCCTATGTGTGATGTCCTATGATGTGAGGTCGTGCTATATGGGCGTAGACCTAGTTGATGCAGCTGGTTAAGGCTAACGCTTGATATGGATTTAGAATCGGGTCTTTTGGAAATGAGTAGAAAGTGAGGAATTGAGGTATGAGGCTTATCGATGATGATGAGAAGGCTATATGGCAGTTGTGATGGTATTATCAGGATTATATAGGCTGGGGTGACGTGGGATCACTCGCGGGTGTGTGTTGGAAGTGCTCAATCAGTGATTGGATGAGTTCATAGTGAATCTTGGCACGTTTGAGGACGAACGTTTGTTTAAGAGAAGGAGATTGTGATGACCCAAAAGGTCATCCCGTATATTCTAGCTAATTCTGTGTTTCGAGGTCGTGAAAACCTCCTTCTATCTCACCTCGATTTGCGTGCGCAACCCAGGCGTGTAGCCGTGAAGCCTTTATATGAAAAATTGATTAAAATGATAATTTTTTGTATTAGAAATTTGAATAAAGTTGACTTCAGTCAACGTTTTTAGTAAACAATCCCGGACGATCCGTAGGAAAATATGGGACTTGGGCTTCTACCTAGAATCAAATTCCGAGGTCCCAAGTCCAGAAATGAATTTTTAAAGAAAATTGTTTTCTGAAAAATATAAAGGTTTTTTGAAAATGAAATTTGAGGTGAAACATATGATATCGGGCCCGTATTATGGTTCTGGAGCCCAGTACAGGCTCGATATGATTTATATGTGTTATCTGTGAAATTTGGTATGAAACGGACTTAGTTTGACGTGATTCAGCCCTTAAATGCAAAACTTAATGTTTATAGAAGTTTTGAGGAATTTCATAGATTTTTGGTTTAATTCATCGTTTTAGTGTTGGTTTAGGTGGTTTGAAACCTCGAGCGAGTCTCTGTTAGGTTATATGACTTGTGTGTGTGGTTGGACGGGGTCCCGAGGGCCTCGGGTATGTTTCGGATGCCCATCGGATGATATTAGAACTTGAAAGACAGCTGAACCATTGCTGGTTCTGGTGCATCACACCTATGATGGACCTTCCGCAGGTGCGACGAGGAGCTCGCAGGTGTGGACTCGGCCCAATCCCCCAGTCCTCACAGGTGCGGCCATTTGACCGCAGGTGCGACCCCAGGCCTTTTAGTGGGTTTTCACACCTGTGATGGTATTTCCGCAGGTACGGTTCGAGGGGCACATGTGCGGGTATTGCTGGGCAATTATATCAGATTCGAGGGCTTAAGCCTATTTTCACCATTTCGAGTTTTGGAGCTCGGGAAGGGAGATTTTTGAAGGCCTTTGCACCTGGTTAACATGGGTATGTGATTTCTAACATACTTAGATCAATTTCCAAGATTCCTAACTTAGATCTGGTCCTTAGAATTCGAATTTAGGTGGAAGATTTGGGGAAAACTTGATAAACTTCACAAACCAAATTATTGAGTTTTGATTGGGTTTTGACCTCCGATTTGAGAGATTTTCATATGTTTAGACTCGTGAGTGAATGAGTGTCCGGAAAATATAATTTTTACCCGATTCCGAGACGTGGGTCCGGGAACTTTTTGGGTGAATTTCCTAATTTCGCGTATTAGTTTCGGACTTATTAGTTATTTTATTTCTTTGTGATGATATTTACACTATGCAATCGAATTGTCTAGATTTGGGCCACCCGGAGTTGGATACTCGTGGAAAGAGCATGGTTTTGAGTTGATTAGCGCGGTCAAGGTAAGTATCATGCCTAACCTTGTGTGGGGAAACTACCCCTTAGGATTGAGTCTTCTATGTGGATAGTAGTCCGCGTACGCAAGGTGACGAGTGCGTACTCGGACTTATTAGCAAATAGATTGCCCTTTAGGGATTTTTAGGTCCTTATGTTCCCCGCGTATGAATTGAAATTGTATATTTAAATTCCTGATTTCTAGTTTCATCTCTCCCTGCTCAAATTAGAAGTCCTTGCCTAGCATTCCTTCTTTCTTATATGATCTTAATTGACTTAAATGAAGACTTTGTTTTTCCTACCGTTATATTATATCTTTCTTCATACGTTGCCTATGTGACTAAAACTAGTATAATCTCGTCCTATAAATGTCTAACAAATAATTGGAATATCTATATGTTGGTCAAGCATGCCCGTGAGTCGTAAATTGTGACCGCCCATATTGATGGTATTCTTTGATGATGCCTATTTACTGAGCATTTGTTCAAATTGAGTTTTTTCGGTGAAGCTATTTGTCTAAGTTAGATTGGTTATAGCTGATTCCCTTGCCGGGATGATTTGGTTTCTTGATTGCGAACTTGAATATATAGAATCGTTGCTATATTTGTCTTGTTTTCCCCTCGTTATGCTTTTTTCTCTTTGTGCTTGGCATTCCTTTCAGTGGCTACTTCCTATGAGTGAGTTTTTTCCGTTTTTGTGATTTAAGTCTTTGTATTGATTTGCTCATCGCACTTTGCATTCGGTCTTGTTTGCTTTTGCGCCAGTTCTGGCAATATATGTTGTTTTTGGCATTCTGGTTGTTTTCCTCAGTGGCTGCATTGCATATTGAAATTGGGACTACGGACCGAGATCCGGAAGCTTTCCCCCTGCACTGCACTGCATATTTAAATTGGGACTACGGACAGAGATCCGGGAGCTTTCCCCTGTACTGCACTGCATATTTAAATTTGGACTACAGAGAAAGATCCGGGAGCATTCCCCTTATACTGCACTGCATATTCAAATTGGGACTACGGACAAAGATCTGGGAGCTTTCCCCCTGTATTGCATTGCATATTTAATTGGGACTACGGACGAGATTCTGGGAGCTTTCCCGCTGTACTGCATTGCATGACAAATTCTAAATATATATATATATATATATTGAAAAGTATAGCTGAAAAGCAATTATCTCCAGGAGAAGTTATGTCTGAAGGCTTCTACTTTGAAAGTTTATTTGAAAAGTATTTGTCTTGTAGAAAAATGATATTTGAAAGAGCATTATTTGGGAAAGTATATTTGAACATCACGTATTTTGATGATATTTGAAAGAGCAGTATTTGGGAAAGTATATTTGAACTTCACGTATTTGAAGAGACTATGTTTTAAATATTTCTATTTATAAAAATATATAAATATACATTCAGAAAGTATGTTTCAAAGACGAAATTTCTCTATTCCGAAATGATTATACCTTTAATTTTTCAAAATAAACTCATGATTTAAAGGTTTTCACTCGAAGGTTTGACCAGTTTTATTAATTTTATTGGCTAAGGCCTGGCGTGAATAAATTGATGCAGTGTTGAGTTGCTTGTGCTTTTATTGGGTTGTGATTCTCGCCATTTGGATTGCATTCTTTCAATTCTCTTTGCGTATTTTTATTATGATGTTTGTCGATCATAATTATTGAATTTTCTTCCGTATTATTCGATCGTATAGTTAATTATATTGAAAAATCTTTAGATAAATATTATGTTTAGGTCATTTATACATTTATACCTTTTTACTTATTAGACCGGTGATTTCTTGACAAGTCCTCGTCACTACTTCGCCGAGGTTAGTCTTGATACTTAGTGGGCACCGTTGTGGTGTGCTCATACTATATTTCTGCACATTTTTGTGTGCGGATCCAGGTTATTGTTGTTAGTAGTTGCGCAAATCATTGCTGGTGAGACTCAAGGTAACCTGTTGCTGCGTTCGCAGGCTTCGGAGTCACCTTCGTATTTTTTTTTCTATTCAACTGTACTTACTTATTCCTAGATAGTTGTATTTAGATTTGATAGAAAGATTTCGTAGAGCTTATGACTTGTATTTACCGGGTTTTGAGAAATTGTAAACTCTGTCAAGATGTCTATATCGAGACTGTTATAATTCCTTTAATATTGTTGTCGTTTAGTGTAAATGTTAGGATTACCTAGTCCCTAATACTAGATGCCATCACGATACCCAACGGAGGGAAATTTGGATCGTGACAAAAAGTTAAGGACAATATGGTCCTTAACTTTTACTTACAAGTTAAAAAGTTAAGGACACTTGGTCCTGAACTTCAAATTTCAAGTTCAAAAGTTCAGGACAGATGGTCCTGAACTTAGACTTACAAGTAAAAAAGTTAAGGATAGGCAGTCCTTAACTTTAAGTTACAAGTTCAAAAGTTAAGGACACAAAGTCCTGAACTTAGACTAACTGAAATTAATGGTATTACCTTGATATTATTTTGAATTTTTTTTTTCTGATACAATGATTTATTCTTGTAACTTCAGCCTGCAGATCCTTTTTAAACTTCTCTGATAATCTCTGAATCAAAATCATAAAAACCAAAAATTCTCTTAAGCAAAAAACAATCAAATAAAAAACTAATGCTATTCAAAGACAGAAAACCTACTTTAACAATTTCCTTACACATGGCTTCATCAAATTGTGTGGAAAAAGGCATTGAGCTTTGATCTTGAGAAATTGACTCATGCACACAAACAGGCTCTGCATCTTCTTCACAAGAAACAAATGGTGTCACCTCTATCAAATTAACTTACATTTTCATTATGGAAGTATTTTTTACACAGAGAATCATATTGTGGAGATTTCATATCCGAGTAACGTAACATCCGAGGAAAATCACATTCTCGAAAGTTCACAAATTGCTTTTCCTGGAAAATAGGCAATACTTCCATAATCCAAACACAAAAAGCAAAAGGAAAGCTAAGATAGTGTAGCTATCCTTGTCTTTATCTTTGTCTTTATCTTTCTAATTCTCATTCTCATTTGGGCTTCAAATAAATCTTCAATGATTTTAATGACGTTTCATAACAAAGAGATCCCCAATTGAAAGAAGAGCAGAGTTCATCATCATCTATAATTTTTATTATCTGCTCGGACACATTCCTATTCTTCCGCTTCCCCATCAAAACAGATTCAACAAAATAAATTGTTGACAACTTCACAACATCATCATCGCTTCCTAGAAATGATGCAGTTGTACCATATGGGTGACTAGTAATAAAATTAAGCAAATCACCCAACTCAACTCTATCCTTTCCGTAGAAATAGACTTTCGAAAGCCTATTCTCTTTATAATGCAAACCTTTGATGTCCAATAAAGAAGAACAATTCAAACCAGTAATTATATGAAATGCATCACGTGTAAACTTAATTTTATGGAAAAACCCTTGAATGTCATTGAATTAAGGTCATTATTTACAATTTCTGAAAGCAATACACAGTGAATAAGTTTACCACAGAACTTCACACTTTGTAATCGGAAAAAGTTTCCAAAAATACCATACCTCAACTTCTTCCACTGCCTATTCGACAAAAAACTTTTTATTGTTTCCTTATACTGTAAATCTCCTTTCCAATAGCTCATTAAGTTACGCCTAACATCAAACTCGAACACACGATCTCCTTCCATTAGCACACTACATAGAAGGAAAAATAACATAAAAGATTAAGACTTACAGTTACAAGTTGAAAACTTCAGGGAACTTGGTCCTGAACTTCAAGTTTCAAGTTAAAAAGTAAAGGCAGTCAGTCCGTAACTTAAAGTTTCAAGTTGAAAAATTAAGGACAATAGGTCCTGAATTTCAACTTTCAAGTTCAAAAGTTAAGGACACTTGGTCCTTAACTTCAAGTTTCAAGTTAAAAAGTTAAGGACATGCAGTCCTTAAATTTGAGTTCAAACTTCAAAATTTAAGGCAGTCCTTAACTTTGAATTCCAAGTTCAAAAGTTAAGGAAAATAGGTCATGAACTTCAACTTTCAACTTCTAAAGTTAGGTCACTTGGTCCTTAACTTCAAGTTTCAAGTTAAAAAGTTAAGGACAGGTAGTCCTTAACTTATAGCTTCAAGTTGAAAAGTTAAGGACACTTGGTCCTGAGCTTCAAGTTTCAAGTTCAAAAGTAAAGGACACTTGGTCCTTAACTTTGAATTCCAAGTTTAAAAGTTAAGGACAATAGGTCCTTAACTTCAACTTTCAAGTTCTAAAGTTAAGGACACTTGGTCCTTAACTTCAAGTTTCAAGTTAAAAAGTTAAGGACAGGCAGTCCTTAACTTATAGTTTCTAGTTGAAAAGTTAAGAACACTTGGTCATGAACTTCAAGTTTCAAGTTCAAAAGTAAAGGACAGGCAGTCCTTAACTTTGAATTCCAAGTTCAAAAGTTAAGGACAATAGATCCTGAACTTCAACTCTCAAGTTCAAAAGTTAAGGACACTTGATCCTTATCTTCAAGTTTCAAGTTAAAAAGTTAAGGACATGCATTCCTTAACTTATAGTTTCAAGTTGAAAAGTTAAGGACACTCTTGGTCCTGAACTTCAAGTTTCAAGTTCAAAAGTAAAGGACACTTGGTCCTTAACTTTGAAATCCAAGTTCAAAAGTTAAGGACAATAGGTCATGAACTTTGACTTACAAGTTCAAAAGTTAAGGACACTTGGTCCTTAACTTAGAGTTACAAGTTAAAAAGTTAAGGACGAGCAATCCTTAACGTATAGTTTCAAATTGAAAAGTTAAGGACACTTGGTCCTGAACTTCAAGTTTCAAGTTCAAAAGTTAAGGACACTTGGTCCTTAACTTTAAATTCCAAGTTCAAAAGTTAAGGACACTCAGTCCTTACCTTTGAGTTCCAAGTTCAAAAATTAAGGGCACTTGGTCCTTAACTTTTATGAACACATCTAACTAAAAATTCATAAACACAGTTATCTATGAATTCATACGAATATTTTTATGAAATTTCCTTACATATCAAATATATTAATTAAACCACAAACACATTTCAATACCAAAAATTCATAAACACAGGTAGCTTATGAATTCGTACGACTATTTTTATGAAATGTCCTTACATAATCAAATATAATGATTGTACCACAAATACATTTCAATACCAAAATTTCTGAATAACTTCCTCATAAAAATCCTCTCCTTATTCGACACTGAATCAACTAATAATCATTATTTTTGAAATTTCACACATACTTGATGCGAAACACAACATTGATCGCGATTACACATATACAAAAACAAAAATTCATAAAATCAAAAAAAAAAATACCAGTTCGATCGTTCAATACAGAGAAGATGACGAAGGAGAAAGATTAAGTGCAGTTGGTTTGCATGCAAGGACGATATAGATACTGAGGAGCACACGAAAGTTGCCTCTGGAATTTTCGCTCTGAAATTTTCCCTCTTAACGAATAAAACAAGGGTTTGGGAATATAAGAATTGAAGAAAGGGTAAAAATGTCTTTTCAAAATAATTTTAATAGAGTAGTGGCTATTTTTTCTCAACATTAGAATTAATGTATAAAAAATAAACACCACCTTATTAGTGGCTACCACATGCCATTTTTACACAAAATTATGATCTTTATCTTTTTAGGTTGTTGGGCTCTATCTCATTTTTTTGGGTAAAGGTTGGGCTATATTTCAACTACAATCATCGAGAGTGGTGCACAAACAGTCTTTCTTATGGCTGCTGTTTAGGGATTAGGTATATTTATTTTTGTCCTGAAATTTTAAACTAATTTGTTTAATTTCAGGACAATTCGAAGCATTTATGTCTTGGAAAATTGAACTGAAAAATTGAATTCAGGATACATTGGCTCATTCTTATATAACAACCCTTTTCGGGGCGGAGCTAAAGTGTTGGCGGCAGGTTCGACCGAATCCAGTAGCTTTAATTCGAACCTTATACTTGTCTTAAAATTTTTATTGAATATTTATAGACTATTAATATAGAACCCAGTAAATTCAAACGATTAAAGTCTCGAACCCATAAGCTTGAAATTCTGGCTTCACATGCTCTTTAGAGTGGCTAGCTGGTGTCATTTCTACTACAATCATCTCCTCAAATAAACTACAAAAAAATAAATTTGGATGCCTTTATTTTGATGATTGATCACGCCCAACTCTAGTCC
This sequence comes from Nicotiana paniculata, assembly GCA_005239505.1. Classification (NCBI taxonomy): domain Eukaryota; kingdom Viridiplantae; phylum Streptophyta; class Magnoliopsida; order Solanales; family Solanaceae; genus Nicotiana; species Nicotiana paniculata. The sequence continues at coordinate 10,201 of MDKI01190185.1, read as the reverse complement.
TAAAAAGGATAAGCGGTCGCTACAAATGTAATCCGGTCTAAAAGTGCGGAGTCGAATCCCACAGAGAACTAAGGTTTCGCTATAACGGTTCAATATCACCAATAAGGCAATCTCGAACAATTCCTAAGTTATAAATATCTAACAAATTAACTAACAAATTAAAATAGTAAATTAGCAACGAAGATACCAAAGGTTGGAGATAAGATTAAGGAGGTCTAGAGTTATGATTTCTCCAATTGTCAAAATTATTCCAACTGCATCCCCTATAATATCGTCTAAGTATTCTCTATTGATCATGACCCCTGGACTTATCGTAATTCTATCTCGAGCAACTATAATAATGTACTAGTTATATTCTCTCGAATTACGCTAGCTCGCACTTTTTTTACCGCTCACTAGGATCACGTCAAAGCTTCATTATTTCTAATCTCACCTTTAAACCCGATGTATTAATTTCTCACATAAGTTAGGAGTGACGTTGTTCAATTAACACCTAAATATGTTTACTTTCTCAAGAAACACATAATAAATAGGCACAATCAATCGATTGTCATTCAATCAACTAAAATAAGCACGTATTTGGACAAGTTGATAAATCCAAAGGTTAAATTATATTAAAACATAACAAGAATTCATCCTCCGCGAAGTTCCATAAAAAATCTAGATAATAAATTAGTTACTCACAATAGTACGTAAAAACTACAATACTAAAAGTCATAACCAACAATGAAAAATTGGAAGAAGAAAGGAAAAACTTGTGGTTAAATTTTTCTCCTTGCTCCTAGCGTATTCTTGCCTCCTTGGGTATTGTTTTACCCTAAAGTAGTGTCTCCCCCCTTCAAAAGGACGTTTTATGAAGTATTTATATCAATTAGGGTTGATGTGGGGCGTCCTTGATCTCTCCTAATTCGAAAAGGACACGTTGAGTCGCGTGCCAGAGTTGGTGCAACGCGCAACTTCTGGCATGCTCCCAGTTATTTATTCTTTTTTCTTTCGCATAGCAGGTCCAGTGCCAACCTCCATACATCGCTATTTTTTATTGATCTCCTAGTCCATTTCGCACTTACTTTCATGCAATGCACCAATTGTGTAATGACCCAGTCGGTCGTTACGTAGAATCTGCATTTATATTTACTCTTATTGCCTCATCATAGGCTAGTTATACTGTTTATGATATGTTAGAATTGGTAGGCTTGGAATCAGAATGGTTGTAGTGAGAAGTTAGTCCTTTAGTCTCTAAAAATAGCCTTATAGTTGAAAAAATCAACTAAGAGTTGACTTATTGGTAAACAACCTCGGAATGTGGATTTTATGGCTCGGATAGCTTCGTTAGGTGATTTGGGACTTAGGAGTGTGTTCATAATATTTTTATGATGCCCGGTGTAGAATTAGGCTTTAATTGGCGAAAGTTAGTTTTCTGTGATTTCTGGTCGGCAATGGAAAATAGGCTTTTGGGGTCGGAATGGAATTCTTAAAGTTGGAACATGTGTTTTTGGTGATTTTTGGTCGGCAATGGAAAATAGGATTTTGGGGTCGGAATGGAATTCTGAAAGTTGGAACAGGTTCATAATATCATTTTCGATATGTCTGCAAAATTTTAGGTCAATCGGAGTTGTTTTGGATAGTTTCGGCATCGTTGGTGGATTTTAGAAATTTCAAAGTTCTTATGCTTGAATTTGATGTGATTTTGGTGTTTGGATGTTATTTTTAGTGTTTCAGGAATGCAACTAAGTTTGAATGACCATATATGATATGTTAGTATATTTGGTTGGGGTCCGAGGAACTCGAGATTGATTTCGGATGGTTAACGGGAAGTTCGGAGTTGTAAATTTGCAGCAAACAGTTGCTGGTGTGAATTCACTGTTGTTTCCACACCTGCAGATGTTTGATCATAGGTGCAGGCCCGCAGGAGCGCAGAAGGATCTGTAGGTGCGAGATTGAGCCAGCCCAGGAGAGCATCGCAGATGCGAACACTTGACCGTACCTGCGAGGTCGCAGGTGCGGAAGTGGAGCTGCAGGTGCGAAGTTTGATCGGTTTAATGAAAGATCGCAGGTGCGGAAATACCTAGGCAGAAAGTATAAAAAGGAGACTTCGCAAATTTTAACCCTTTTTCCACCATTGCTCTGCGGGTTCCGAGGTTTTTGAGGGATTTTGAAGAGGTAAATGTTGGTGCATCATTAAGGTAAGCTTTTTGGACTCATTAACTCGATTATAGGTGATTAGAGACCTTAATATCAGTGTTTAATTCATGAAAATCAGTAGAAAAAGGTGGAGTTAGGGCTTTAGATTATGAGACATTTAGGGGTCGATTTGAGGGGTCAAACGAACTCCAATTTCAGCATTCTTAATATGTACAGACTCGTGAGATGATGAAGAATAGTTTGGTATAAAATTTGTCGAGTTCCGAGATGCAGGCACGGGGGTCGGGTTTTGGTTAATTTAGGGTTTTGAGCTAAATTGGTAATTTTCAATCGAAATTTATTCCTTTAGCATAATCTGATGATAAAGATCTGATCTTTATAGATTTGGAGCGCTCGGAAGTTGATTAGAGAGGCAAGCGGGTTGCAGAGTAGATTTTTGAGCTAGTTTGAGGTAAGTAATGTCTTTAATGTCATGACCCAAAATCCCTAAGGTCGTGATGGCGCCGGACACAAGGTCAGGCAAGCCAAAACATTAATTAATTAATTGAAATAACTTTCCAATTTTAACATTTTCGAAATCATTACCTTTTCTTGCATTTCATAATCAAATAAATAAATTTTAATAAACTTAAATACGACAGCACATCAATTCAGTTTAATGAACATAAATCCCAACACGTCCCCAGAACCCGGTGTCACAAGTACATGAGCAATTTCTAAGAATTTTACAAATATTACAAAGCCTGTCCGAAATACGACTGTACCAAGAAATTTAAAATGAAACACATACAGTGTAAAGGTGACTCTGTCAGTTGCGGATCGCCTTGGGAAGATGCAGCTCGCCTGAGTCTCTGAATCCTCCACATTTCCATGAAAGTACCTGTGCAATAAAATACACAGCAGGTGCAGCATGAGTACAAAAATAACGTGTACTCAGTAAGTCGCCTGCCTAACCTCAGAGAGGTAGGGACGAGAGGGAAAATTAGACTCTTCCTAAGGTCCGACAATACAACATATGGAAGAATATGATGAAATACAATAGACATGTAAGACAGTAAACAACGAGTACATATCAAGTATAGAAATCCAGGTAATCATTGAGAATAAACAACAATGTACACTTTCCTCTTTCCCAAATACATGTCAAGCCAATACCAACAGAATAGTACCAAATATTCATGCACACACAAAAGTAAGACAACCGCCCGGAGTGATAAGATAGTCAGTCTCTCTATGCACTGCCGAAAGATCGATCGGCCCGTCCCAAAAGTGCATCTCTCAATCTCTGTACACATTACCGAAGGATCGATCGGCCCGTCCCAAAAGTGCGGCTCTCAATATCTCTATGCATTGCCGAAGGATCGATCGACCCGTCCGAAAAGTGCATTTCTCAATATAATAATCCTCTCTGTGCACTGCCAAGGGATCGACCGGCCCGTCCCAAAAGTGCACCTCTCAATATAATACAGCTAGCTTGCTCGCGAATCATACCTGCGACTCAGGTGCTCATAAGAATACATGCACAAGTACAGGGTCTTCCTGCTCACGAATCACTCAAGCGACTCAGGCACCCAAAGTTACACATCCACATAATAAATTTGTATTTTATCAAGAAAACCGTTTTCTCAGGAAAATGGTAAAGTCTTTATTAAAAAAACATGAAATATAGGTTTTGAATTCTTCGTTTTTGAAACTCATTTGTCCAATTTAGTAACACTCCATAATACAACCCAGTCCAGATACACAAATATATTCACAGCGAAAACAACTTTCTTTTAGAAGGTTAACAATATGAACTCTATGTTTCTTTAAACATTCAATTACGTTTTCGGTCATATTAGCAGTTTAATATTACATGCAGGGTTACAGGTACACACATAACGCATGCTAGTGGGTCCTAGGATACCCGGACATGGCATAGTAGTAGCTACACACGGACTCCCGTCACCTCGTGCATACGTAGCCCCCGAAGATAATAACATGTATTGAATTAATTCACCTAGGGGGACGATGTCCCCTCACGAAGTTAGAAAGGAGACTTACCTCGCTCCGAAATTCCAACACCGACTTCCAATCCCTTCCGATGACCCCAACGGACGTGCAACGCTCCGAAACTACTACATAAATGGCAAAGCAATGAAAATTCATCCTCATACTCACAACAAATTCAGATTATATACTTCCCCAACCCCGCTCAGAGAAATGACCAAAAAGCCCTCGAGCCCACATGCCCGGAAATCTAAAATTCTCGAAGATGCCTTCTACCCATAGCCTTACTAACTCAAATATATAATTTACCCTAATGGTCATGCTCAATTCGTGGCCAAAAATCAAATTTTACCAAATTCTAGGTTTCTTAAAAGTTTCACAATTTTCCTACCAATTTCATGCTCAAAAATCCATGCAATATCTTGTATTTGACCTTAGAAATGAGTAGAATCCTCTTACCTCTGAAGCTTGATGAAATCCCTCTTGAAAAGCTCTCCAAGTTCGTCCATAGCTTTTGAAAAATGAAAGAAAATGAACCAAATTTCTCGTTTTAAAATAATCTGCCCAAGCCCATTTTCCGCACCTGCGGATCCTTCATCCGCACCTGCGATCCCGCAGGTGCGACTAATTCACCCGCACCTGCGGTTTCCCGAATCTCCAGCCAAATCGCAACTGCACCCTATTTACCGCACCTACAGCTTCATAGGTGCGGAATATTCATCGCACCTGCGGTTCCTAGCCAGGCCAAGCCAAACTCGCACCTGCGACTCCCAGGCCACACCTGCGGCCAATTCCTAGCAGGTGCGGTTGCACCAGATGACAGTAGAAACCAGCCCTTTCCAACCTTCAACTTTGATCCGTTAACCACCCGGAATCCACCCGAGGCTCCGGGGACCCCGTCCAATTATACCAACCTGTCCCAAAACATAACACGGACTTGCTTGAGCCCTCAAATGACATCAAACAACGCCGAAATCACGAATCGCACTCAAATCCAATTCTTTAAGAACTTAGAATTTCAAGCTTCTACACCCGATGTCGAAACCTATCAAAGCACGCCCGATTGACCTCAAATTTTGCGCACAAGTCATATTCAACATTACGGACCTGCTCCAACTTCCAGAATCGAATTCCAACCTCGATATCAAAACTTCCACTTCCGACCATATTTCCCAAAAACCTTCAAATTTCTATCTTAAAATTGATTCTTCCTGGGTCGATGCCCGAGTGGTTAATGGGGACGGACTGTAAATTCGTTGGCAATATGTCTACACTGGTTCAAATCCAACTCGGCCTAATAATTTGCCAATCCTCCATGAGATGATATAACCCCCTTTGTAATTCAGAAATACCCGATCCGGAGATAAAAAAGAATCAAATTTTTTTCTAGATCCCGTATTTCCCTGGGGTTGTAGTTCAATTGGTCAGAGCACCGCCCTGTCAAGGCGAAAGCTGCGGGTTCGAGCCCCATCAGTCCCGATGGATCCAATAAATATATCAATAAATCTCTCCCTTTTTATGAATTTTATGAAGGGGACCGGGGGCAGAATTTCAAGCCAAATGACTCCAAAATGACCTACAGACATCCAAATTCACTTTCGATCACGCTCCCAACTCCAGAATCACCATACGAAGCTATTCCCAGACTCAGAATCTTAAAAGGATATCAAGATCATTGAAATGCGCTTCAGGCCAAACTTAGGAAATTTCTTCAAAAATGCTGACTTCCACAATATACGCCGAAACGCTCCCGGGTTATCCAAAATCCGATCCAGACGTACATCCAAGTCCAGAATCATCATACAAACCTGATGGAACCTTCAAATCCTGATTCGGAGATCGTTTACGCAAAATTCCAATCTTAGTTGATTTCTCCAATTTAAGGCTTCTAAAATGAGAATTTCCTTTCCAAATCTATTCTAAACTTCCTGGAATTCAATTCCGACCACGTCCATGGGTCATAATACCTGAAACGGAGCTACTTATGACCTGAAACCACTGAACGACGCACTAGATCTCAAAACGAACGGTCAGGTCGTTACATTTAAATCCTGTCCTGAGGGTATGAAACCCCGGACCTTGCATCCTTTCACGGATTTAAGAGTGCAAAGATTGGAAATTTAGAAATATATTCCTTTTCAGGCAACTATTGAGTTGCGAGCCCTTTTGAAGCCTATGCTTAATAGTATATATTGATATAATTTGGGTTGTAAGCCATATTTGGGGCCTAGTGTAGATCTGTTTACCCCTCGGAGGCTATTTTTTTTACTATTTTCCTCACTTGATATGTTATGATTTTCACTCAGTATTTCGATATTATTTCTTGAAAGTGAAACACTGTTTTGGGTCGAGAACCCGATATAATGATGGCCTGAGTGGCATGTTGAGAGTGTCTGAATGAGTGAGGCCGCAGGCCAATATTGTGAGGATGTTATGATACGAGAGATACCGAGGGACAATATTGTGAGGATGTTATGATACGAGAGAGGCCGAGGGCCAATATTGTGAGTGATTTATGCCATGATGTGGCTGGCCGAGGGCCAATATTGTGAGTGATTTATGCCATGATGTGGCTGGACAAAGGCCAATATTGTGCATGATTTATGCCATGATGTGGCTTGTTATAGTGCTTGGTCTGTAGGAGCCCCTCCGGAGTCTGTACACAACCCCAGTGAGCGCAGGTATCTACTGAGTGCGAGTGATGCCCGCGGGGCTGATACTGCGTGACTGTCAAGTTTCCCGCTGGGCTGATACTGAGTGACTGTCAGGTTGCCCACTAGGATGATACTGAGTGATGGTGAGGTGCTGAGGGAAATGTTATGAGAGATGATTATGGCCCGAGGGGCAGATTTATGATTATTTTACTGAGTTTTTTTATAGTGATTCACTTCGTTTCTCAAACTGATTTTACTAAGAATTTTACTGAGATATATTGAAATTATACTTGTTTCGAAGGATTTTTGGAAATTGGTTTTCGAACTTATGTATTTGATGAATACTTTGTGGTGACTTGGTGTTTTACTGTTTTGTGAATTGGTGTATCTGGGCTGAGTGTTTCGTATTTCTCAGACTGTGATATATTTTTATTACTACTGAGTTGGCGTACTCATCATTACTCCCTGTGCCGCACAGATCCAGGTACCGGTTCGGAGCAGTAGCTGTCTTCGTTCGTATTCAGCTGCTTACGGGATTTCGAGGTAGTTGTTCAGTGTCCGCAGCTTCTCCATTTCCCTTCCTTTATTAGTATTAGTATTTATCTCATAGACATTGATTAAGACATTAGCAGAGTTAGTCTTATTTCTTAGATGCTCGTGACCATGTCGGCTCTAGTCTTGGGAGAGTTGTTTAGAATGTTAGATTATTATTGGGGCGTAAAGACTTAAAGAAATTATTTTATGCTTCGTTGTTTCTTGTTATTGATTATTGAAACATATAATAGAACGGATGGGTAGTTATGTGATGTTTGGCTAGCCTAGTTCCACGATAGGCGTCATCATGACCTGTTAGGATTTGGGGTCGTAACAAGTTGGTATCAGAGCTCAAGGTTACATAGGACTCAACAGTCATGAGCAGGTTTAGTAGATACTTGTGGATCGATATGGAGACGTCTGTACTTATCTTAGAGAGGCTACAGAACCCTTAGGAAACATTCCACATTCTTGAATTCTTGTCGTGCGAATCCATTTTATTCATCCAAAAGCGTAACTCCTTGAATTCCTTTCATGTATTCAAATGTGCATACGAGCGCTTGGTATCAGTTGTGCGCCATCGGCTTGTGACTTCCATGGGTGAGATGTGATTTTTTTACATGTTAATAATGGGCCAATCGAAAGGACTTGAGGCCAGATTTTGTCTGTGGCTTGAGTGTTGAGATTTCATTTGTGTGAGCACGTGTGTTGGGGGACTTATATGTCCGTTTGTGTCCTTATTGATTGAATTTTGTGACTAGGTGACTACGTGGTGAGTGTGATTGATAGTTATATGTATTTAGGTTGTTTGATTGTGATCAGAATGAATTGGCGGGAGATATGGCAAGAACCATTGATTATTTTACTTATGTATTGAGTTAGAATATGGCTTCGAGTTATGAGTATTGAAGGAACTCTCGTATAGTTTAGTTGTGGAGTGAAGTGGATTTTCCTGTTGTGTTCTAAATTCCGTGATGTCTTTTGAGCTGACCAATGCCCCAACAACGTTTATGTACTTGATTGACGGTGTATTCTGTCATGTCATAACTCATTTGTTATTGTATTTATTGACGGCATCCTGCCATACTCACGTAGCCAGGGGTAGCATACCCAGTAGTTGATGTTGGTATTATAAGAATCCAAGGAGGAGAAGCTCTAAGCAAGGTTCTCCAAGCGAAAACTTTTGGCTCAGTCCAGTAGCATTCTTGGGACACGTGGTGTCCAGTGAAGGTATCCATGTGGTCAGACGAGTGAGAGTATAGCTTCCAGAAGCTTAAGAATTCCTTGACCACAGCTCCAGTGTTAGTATTTCCATCAGCTTTAGGATCTTATACAGCTTAATGGGATGTCTTGGGGGCAGGCAGTGGTTGTGTTCTAATGTAGGAAGGTATAGTAATTGCATGATAGCTATGATTTTCGGAAGTGTATAGGGAGATATCATTTTGAGGTTAAGCAGGCAGGGGTATCTCCTGCGAGTTATCCTGAGGTGTGTGACCCCTATGTTTATCTATAGTAAGTTATCTCTATCAGTAGATGATGTATGTTGTAATTTGAGTTTAGATCTCTTGTGGGAGTTGGCGTGACCATTACACTGGTGGATGCGATATTTGCATTCGATTTGATGTTAGATGATTTGGGTCATATAAGCTTATGGAGGATTTAGTTGAACCTCACCACAGTATGGTGGCAGTGATAGTGTATGGTCATCGTGAGTTATTGTTTGTCTTGATCTTGGCTTTGAGCCAAGTGGGAGAGTCCATTAATGATAAGTTGATTTCACGATTATGTGTTGTATTGGTTTCGGTTCGAGGTATGTTGGTGATTCAGTTATTGCCCTGCAGGGGTGGAGTCTGGGAATGGCTCGAGTAACGGGAAATTCTTCGATACAAGTTGTAATGTACTTAACGGATAATGAAATTTATCGAATGATTAAGTTGTATTGGTAAGTGTAGTGTGTGCAATGTATGAGTGTGCTTGTTGCTTCAAATGTGTGAATTACTTTCCTAGTATGTGGTTTGCAAGCGGGGTCAGGTCGTTCTGTTTACTTGGTTAGTGTAATTGAAATTGCGTAGAGTAAATGACGTTCGAGAATAGTTCAGACGGATTCAAGGTTATATGTAGTGATCGAGGATCTTCAAGGTGTGAGAAGGGCTAGAACTGAGATTTAAGGAGAAGGTGTCAAGGCTTGTGGTGTATTTGCATTACCATGGATTCTATCCATCAGTATCAGGGAAGTGAAGGTAATGACTTTAAATTCGCAGGAAGTCTCTTTAGGGTAAGTATTTCTATAGTGGCGTATTTGGGGATAATCGAGAGAGTATTCAGCGGCTTATGAGCCTTAGACGGTTTTTTTCTCGGGTTTCGTGCGGTGAGGCGGGATTGAGAATTGCGGTATTATGGCAAGAAGAAGTATCAATTCGAAGGTAAGTCAGAAGGAACTTGGATAAATAGGATGGCTTGGTAGTACGTCGGATCGACATGATAAGGGATATGGTTAGTTCTTTGGTGTTTATAAGGTAATGAGTTTTTACAGGTGTTCTTAGAAATTCTCTTGGAATTTGGTGGCATGCGTAGCTTGGTTGAGTTGGAAGGATCATTCTTGGCGTTTTGGTGTTGTAAAAATGTGATTCAGGAGTTCTTGATGGTTTCTACCACGGTTAGATATGTATATTTCTATTGGCGTGAGGGCCATGTGATGTATAGTGATTTTGCTTCTAGATGGGATCAAATGGAAAGTTCTTGGCTAGTTGGGTCGTAGTTGTTTGTGTCTATGAAGGTAGCATGAAGTTCTCATATTTATCATAGGATTGCATGGCGTATGCTGATGAGTGGCTAGAATTCGTGATTTTAAGCATTATATCCCTCGCATTTTATGAGCTTTA
>ML366842.1:0-54045 GCA_005239505.1 Nicotiana paniculata | reverse complement strand
CCCCCCCCCCCACTCCCTCCCAAGAAAGGTAAAGTGGCAGAAGGCCACAAATTAAGGAATGACTCTTAATTAATTCCATGTATAGATGTATATCTGGGGACAATTAGAATATTCAAGTAAGATTTAATATCAAATCTTGTCCATTCAATTTGGACAAAAGAAGAACCAAAAACGTTAGAAGTTCTAAAGCAAGAGACATATTCCATTCTTCCTAGTTCAAGATATTTCAAAGAGCAAAAGCATAATTCATTCAAAATACTTCAAAGAAACAAAAGCTTATTTTCGTTCAAAAAAAACCAGAAGCTTAGTTAGCTCAAATTGCTGCAAAAAGCATAAGCTTAATCTGTTCAAGAATTCAAGAACTGAAACAAAATTCAATCCGATTTTTGGGGTTGTAAGTCCAATCCAGAAGGTCTCCAACGGAAATTGTTAGAATCGTAGCATCGTAAAATTTTGCGGTCCCAAAAGAGTACGGTGCAATCTTCAAGAATATTATACGGAGTTTTCCCTACCCCAGGTATGTTAAGGCCACCCCTTCTTTCTTTTGGCATGGTCTAAATTATACAGAGGAAACGAGCAAACGCACAACTTCCATAAATTACTCTATTCATAGAAATACTAGGGGTGTCTATATTCTTGATTCCCCATGTGAATTATTATTATCTTCTGTTCATGGTTCTCAGAATAATACGCAGTTGAAAAAGTTTATCCGGAAGAAATATTGAGATTATTACGTATTTTTCATGCATTTTACTCATTTATGCATGTGAATTGACCCATGACCAGATGGCGTTATATGCGCGTATATATGTAAATATATGTATATGGGATATGGGAAAAGGTTACGGCGTTATATACGCACCACCACCTGATCAGTTGGTATATGTTGATGATGATGCCCACGGTGGCCGAGATCATATGATGGGATGCCTTCAGTGGTTTGATGATGTTATGTACACCTATACCTATGCATGACACAACATTTATATGCATGTGCATAACATTATAAATGTTTCATAATTTACAAAGTTATTCAGATTTACAGATGGATTTCTTTTCCATGTTTCATCTATGCCTCTTTCGTACAGATTTTCATGCCTTACATACTCAGTATATTTTTTGTACTGACGCCCTATTTCACAGGGCCTGAATTTCATGCCCACAGGTGTAAGTAGGCAAGCTGACGGTCCCCTTTCTTAGGATTTTTGATCAGCAAGAGTCGGCGTTCTCCACTTGATTCGCAACTGATTTTGATTTTAGTACGATATGTTTATATACATATGGGTATGACGTGGCTCAATCCCGTCTTTATACAGTTATATTTCTATTAGAGGTCTGTAGACAGTATGTCTAGTTGGATATTATGTTGCCTTGCCGGCTTCCAGCTTTTGAGATATATAGTCGTCTATAGCAGCCTTGTCGGCTCACCCTATATATGTTGCACGTCTATGTACATATGCCTTTTGGGAAGCTTTACTTCATGCATATTATTCTCGTAATTCAGCAGATGTTATTCAGGTTTATATCATAGATGCATTCTTAGGGGTGTTTGACAGGTAGGACTCCGGCACCCGTCGCGGCCTATCAGTTTGGGTCGTGACAACAATATATTTGGACTTGTAACCTCTTTGCATGAAATCTTAGGAGTAGGACTTACCCAAGTAGATGATAATCTAATGGCTAGCTTCCTTGATTCTTTAAGAATTGGGCAATATTGGATGATTAGGATAATGGGTTCCCTCCTTCTCTCTCTAAAATGCTCCTACCACTCTCTAAACTTTCAAAAAAATCATCCCAAATGAAGCCCCAAATGCTATTTATCTAAATGGGGCCGGGTTAAAAGAATAGAAAAATGGACCCTCCGACTGGGGTATGTGATCTCAGAAATGGCCGCATAATAGATGTGCGGCCTGCAAAATGGTCGCACAATTGATGCTCAGAACTGAGGTATTTCGGGTTGGGTCAGCGGCAGGTCTGCGGTCTGCAAACCTATTCTACGATCGCAGAATGCACCGCATATCTGATATGTGGTCGTACAATATGTCTCATAATGATCCTCAACTAAGCTTGCCTTCTGCTTCACTGTGCGACGGGAGTGCGGTCCGCATATCGATTCTGCGGCCGCAAATCGGACTGCAGATTGCATTCTTCTACCAAAAACTATCGTGCACTCCTCAGTGCGTTCTCCAACCCAAAAGTCCGAACTGCGGCGAGTTGAAGATAAATTTTTACTACTTCTGAACACTTTAGCCTAACTCGGCACCACAAAACCTTAAATTAGATAGCAAAATTTTTCGGGGCCTTACAAAGTGTATAAAGCAGTAACACATAATTATGATTGTAGTAGTTAAAGGTACGCAAATAAGTACATGCTCGATATGTCAACGAAATATAAACAAGTAAGAAAAATTAAACACATATTTTGCAAAACTAAGCACAATTAGAGCAGAATATAAACAAGCAATCCCCAAGTTTCAAATCTAGCCTAAGCCCTCTAAGATCATAATATAAGTGTAAATCTCCAAGCAGAGTCGCCATGTTGTTGAACCCTATTTTGCACAGGTCAAAATAAGATTTAACTAGTGATTCTTCTTGATAAAAGAGAGTCGTCACCTAATATTTAAGGGATATTAGGGTACCTATGTGTTTATTAGATTATTATCCTAGTGGTCTGCTAACCGATGGAATTTGGATAAGGGTTCTAGTTATTCTAAGGGGAAGGTGTTAGGCACCCCTTAAAATCTGCGTAAGGTAGCTCCTTTAAACTTAGGATAGGTTCGGGGAGGTAAATGTCTATACTCTTCTTAGTCCCCTGCTTAAAGTCTATAAAGTATCCTAAGTCTTGACAACAATCTTTTATTTTGAAGGAGGGTTGTGTATCTACTTTGAAAAGAGGTTATGGGTTTTAAGGTTTTATAATCTATGAAAAATCCTTCGGAGATGTTTACAATATTATGAAATACTTCTATAAACATGTTTGAATATTTATGTATAATTTAGCAAAAAATAAGGACCACTAGAAAATATAGTATAGGTTGGGATGGCTATACTTCTTTGAACTTGATTTCAATCGAAGTTGTATTTTCGAAACTCATTGAGGTTTGTCTAGTTTGCACTCACCATTTATGTTTGGTTAATTTTCTTTAAAAATCAGACTTATAATGATCCATTCGATTTTGATCTTTTTTTTTTCGAAGAGAAATCATTTCGCTTTTCAAATATGTTTGAACCAAAAACTTATTGAAAATGGTTATCGATAATGTATACGGTCAAAATCGGGAAGGCCGGTTGTTGAGTTTCTGTGACACCCCGAGCCCGACCTCGATGGCCTTGAAGCAGAGTCTGGGGATCAACTCTGAGGTGTGTCCCTCGAGATGGTGTATCAGAGGCTCATCCCAGCATACCTCGAGACAGGATAGAAATCGGAGACCATCATGGAAAGGCGGAAAGTTCCCAAAGGCACGTAACTAGAGTTGACCAAGTCTGCAAGAATAGTACAAGTCCGTACTGAGCTAGTAAATAGTTGTACCAATAGAATTACTTTGTCATAATTATACATGTACTATGTTGGGATTATCCCCTCCTATATAAAGGGGACCCTTGTAATTTTGTAACATATATTGAATACGACATAACATTCTCTGTTTTTCTAATCTAAGGGTGTTCAACAATCGTTCCACTGATCTATTGCCTTCATTTATTGTGTTCATTAATTGTTATTCATTTATTGCTCATTATTCACCATTAAAGGATATCCCGAAGCCCCAATACTATTGTTTCTTCATCGATCACCTACTAACAGCTGCCTTAACTCGACCTCGAGGCCCTTGTTCAACCGAGCTCGAGGCCCCTGACCTTGTGATAATCTTGGTTTGCATACTTTATTTTCTTACTTTCTCTTAGCATCATTCGTCTAACAACTACTATTGGAATAAATCACATATTTTTAGAACCCCAAAATCAAATTTAATTGTCAATTCCATTTTCTCGGTAAACAGTTTGGCACCCACCGTGGGGCTAAAGATAATAGTGATTATTTTAGTGCTAGTTTTCTGATAACCCACGTTATTCTTCACACTTTTTCTTGTTCAAGATTTTTTGATTTCAGGCTAAAACATGTCAAACTCAGCTAATGCATCAGTACATGGCAACAATGGCCTCATTTTTCACGGGGAAAATAATGCAATGGCTTCAGCAGCCGGTGTGCCACCGCTCAACCCCGAAGTAGCACCTATTCCCAACACAGTTGATGTTGGCTCACATATTTCTATAAGCACTATTTTGGTTACGGATGTCGGGGAAGAGTGCAAGGATAAATCCAACCTAACGCACAAACAACACATGCTCGAATGAAGTCAGCCTACAAATCATTTTCGATATGTTGCAAGCACAACAGGTTGCCATTGCTCAGCTACAGAGTCAACAAAAAACCCCGAGCACGGCGGGGCCGGAAACAGCTCCTCGAGTCGAGCAACAACCATAAAGATCGAGTAATAACGGGTCAGGAACAGACCCCACTATTGTGAAAAAGCTCGAGGATCTCACCAAAAGAATTGAATAAGGAGAAAAGAAGATAGAGGACAAAGACAAAAAAGTAGAAAGCTATAACTCGAGGGTCGACAAGATCCCGGGCGCACCTCCGGTTCTGAAGGGGGTAGACTCGAAGAAGTTCGTGCGAAACCATTTCCATCGAGTGCGGCTCCGAAGCCCATTCTGAAGAAGTTCAGGATGCCCGATATCCCAAAGTGCAACGGGACCACAGATCCTAATGAGCATATTACCACCTATACTTGTGGTATAAAAGGGAATGACTTAAAGGACGACGAGATCGAGTCCGTCTTGTTGAAGAAGTTTGGAGAAATACTGACCAAGGGGGCCATGAGATCACACGTTTGTTCCATTAAGTTCGCTACAAGGAAGTCTGATGTCTTCAAAATTAAACAGAGGGAGAATGAGATGTTTATAGAGTTCGTATCCTGCTTTCAGATGGAACGAATGGAAATACCACCAGTCTCCGATGATTGGGTGGACATTCCTTCACTCAGGGCTTAAATGAATGAAGCTCGGTAGCTTCGAAGCAGTTGAAGTAAAATTTAATCGAGTATCCCGTCGTGATTTGGGCGGATGTGCGTAAAAGGTATCAACCAAAGATCAGGGTCGAGGATGACCAATTGGGAGCCCCCTCGGGCTCAGTATATCCAAGCAGGCTCTTAGAAAAGGATTCTAGGTTTACAGAAAGGGAATCGAGGCCAAACAAAGAAAGATATCAACTGTATGTAGAAGATCAAAGAAATGCCTCGAGGTGCAACATACCCCAAATCGATTGAAGGATCGATCGAGGCCAAAGTCCTCGGGGACTAATGAGAAAAAACGGGTTCGATAGGAACATTGGGCCGGTAGAGGCGCCTCGGTTATTTGAGTACAACTTCAACATCGATGTCTCGGACATCGTATCAATCATAGGTAAGATCAAGGATACCAGGTGGCTAAAAAACCCATACTGATCCTTCACAAAGGAACCCCAACTTAGTATGCAAATATCATGGCACACACGCTGAAGGATCCCCAACTTAGTATGAAAATATCATGGCACACACGCATAGGACCGAGGATTACAGACAACTTCGAGAAGAGGTAGCCCGACTAATCAGCGAAGGGCACCTTCGAGAGTTCCTCAGCGACCGAGCTAAGCACCAGTTTCGGGAAAGAGAGGCGAACAGAAAAAACAAACTGGAAGAACCTCAACACATCATACACATGATCATCGGAGGAGTCGACATCCCACATGGACCCGTTTTCAAGCGAACAAAAGTATCCATCACCAGGGAAAAGAGAACGCGAAGCTACATACCGGAAGATGCTCTTTCATTAAGCGAAGAGGACATCGAAACCTTGTCTCATCCTCATAATGACGCACTAGTAATTTCTTTTCTTTTGAATAAATTTCAACTTAAGCGTGTGCTCGTGGACCCAGGTAGCTCGGCCAACATAATCAGGTCGAGGGTGGTAAAGCATCTTGGACTGCTCGATCAAATCGTGCCCGGCTCTCGAGTCCTCAATGGATTCAATATAGCGAGAGAAATGACCAAAGGGGAAATCATCCTCCAAGTCAACGTGGCCGGTACAATTCAAGAAACCAAGCTCCACGTCATTGAAGGTGACATGAGATACAATTTCTTACTCGGTAGGCCATCGATACACAGTATGAGAGCGGTGACGTCAACCCTTCATCAAGAGATGAAGTTTCCAACAAAGGACGACGAATGTTGCAACCTCAAGCTTGTAATCCCTTAACAAGGAAACATAGAATCTGTAAGACCTCAACGAGGCATGCCCAAATTCATGAGACCTTAAAAAGGCATAACCCCAATATTAAGGCCAAGTCTATATATTCGAACTTGTAAGAACCCTAAAAAGGCATACCCTCGATATGGATGCTGAGGCTATCTCACCCGAGGACTAAAATGCTACAGCCAAACATTAAGACTACGATCATATTAAAAGGCTCTGGCCAAATTAACGCGGCTCGGAGACGTCCGACCGTCGCCATAAAACTACAGGCCTTCAAATACTTTGAAAATACTTCGAAAAGAACCGGTTAATCAGGCTACCCTTGGCATAAGCAAAGGAGCTTCGATAATATCAGCTCCGTACAACAAAGAGGCTTCGAAACAGTCAACCTTCAATAAAGAGGCTTCGAAAAACTAGCCTCCGAGTAAACCTCCTAAGGTACTCAACTATCATCACATATCGACCCATAATCGAGGTTCTTGTCGAGCCATCGAAGAGTCAGATGAACACAAAAATTTCAAAAATCCTTAGCCAAAATGAGGGAAAACTATAGCCATACTAGAGGTCGCATCGACCCAATCTAAAAAGAGCCTAAGGGCCAGCCTAGAAAGCCTAAGGGTCAATGCGTAAGAGCCTAAGGGCCAGCCTAAAATGCCTAAGGGACAATACATAAGAGCCTAAGGGCCAACCTAGAAAGCCTAAGGGCCGATGCATAAGAGCCTAAGGGCTGATGTGCAAAGAGCTTGATGGAAAAATCAAAAACATCCTAAGAGGCGCCCCGAGTCAAGATTAACTCGAGGATCGAACCCTAAACGATCGACTACTATCGATTACTCACCGAGCACGAAAACCGGAGGGGTTTATATTATAAGTCAGACACATCAGACTAGTTATTGACAAGCACCAAACTGTATACCAAAAAAGGCAAATAAATACAAGAAATGACGAAAAACAAAGAACTTTATATATATAATAAAAGCTCACAGAGGCATATTTGTAAGGCTCATGCCTGGAGCCCTTAGACAAAAAAGGAACGAATGAAAACATATTCTACCGCCGGGGTCACTTGGCCGAAAGGAGCTCCCTCATAAGTGGTGCTTTCAACGGTTTGGCCCTCGGCCCCCGGAACACCAACGGCCTCCTCCCCCTCGGGGACTTCACCTTCATCTCCATCATCCTCCGGCCGCTGGCTGAATCACTGGTTGAACCATCATTGGAAGAGAGAAGAGTTGTCGACTCTTCCTCTAGGGCCTTCACCCTCTCGATCTCAGCAGACAAGTCAATACCCCCTGCATGTACATCCTTGAGAGCCTGCCTCCAAGATCTTAATCGGGCATGATCCAGGGCTCAGGTCAGTCCAAGATCGGCCTCCTCAGATACCTTCTTGGCTTGAGCATTTTCAGCAGCATCATCTTCTCGGTATGAGGATATGAGCACATCGGCTTCGGACTTGGCTGCGGATAGCGCGGCGACTGATTCAGCATGGAGATTCTTATACTTTTTACTGTCCACCCTCGCCTCCTGAAGGTGATGCTTAATTGAGGTCAACTTCCCCTCGAGGGTCTCTCTCTCAGAGGTTATCGCATCCACACGCTCCTTGAGTCCTAGAATCTCAGTATCCCTGGCCCTGAGCCCCTCCCTCATCAGCGCATCCTTCTTCTCAAGCTGCATAAATCAACCCAAAAAGGTGTTAAGGGATAAAGTCGGATAAGCACGTGAATAAAAACATACGAAGATTGTATTACCTGCTTAGAAAGATCTGCCTTCTCCCGAGACACGGTCTCTAAACGAGCCCAAAGGTCATTAAGTTCTTCCTCCTTTTTGGAAAAAAGAGCTCTGATCTCGTCAGCCTCTGATGAGAGCCTCCTACACTTTTCCTAATAGTGGGTCGACTCGGCTTGAGACTTAGCAAAGGCCTGATTGTAGAGCACTACGGCCTGTAAGCATGAAAGAGAAAAATTAGAAAGATGAGGATCGAAACTCTGAGCATAGTCTACGAAAGAGTACCTGTTTGCAGAGCCTCTCGCCCTCCTCTAAAATGAGTGAGGCATTAAACTCAGTGTTTTCTTCAACCCCAGTAAAGAGTCCTTCGAACGTGTCATTCCCCCTGAGGGACGCCCCCATATCAGAAGTCTCTCTATCATGGGCATCCCGTATTTCCCTCGGAAAGAATTTCGGACCCGGTGGAGAATCACTTACATCAATAACCCCGGCTGAATCAATTGGGACTTTCTTTCAGCTCTAGAGAGCTTCAGAGCTGGGTTCTCAGAGCTCATCTACTGAGTGCCCCTCAACTCGGTGAATGTTTTTGCCGCCAACCAGCTCAAGGATATTCTGACCCACCCTCAAGAGCCTCTTCGACCCGAGGTGGGATAACGCCAGCAACTTCTGGTTTGGAAGCCTCCGGCTCAACGTCCATCGGCTTAGCAAAATTCGAAGCAATCACGGTTCCTCTTCCCTCGGGCTCTAGCAGGGAATCATCTTTCTCTTTACCCCCATCTCGGGGGCTCGCTGCTACTTGCAAAGTTAAAGCTGTTGAATCAACCTTAGGCTTTTGGGCTTTAGCCTTCTTCGATTTCGGGGACTTAGTCGGTTATTTTCTCTTTCCCTTCTTCTCCTTGGAAGGCTTTGGGATATCTGCCTCCTCGGAGGGGGATTCCCTCATCAAAGAGGCCTCTCTCAGGCCTGCACGAACACAAAATGAAGGTACAAAAAATGAAAATACAGTCAAGGGTTATCTCCTTTAAAGAGCTCAAGTACAACTGGAGTAAAACCCCACCATGATTTTTAGCTTCCCATCGGGCCTTGACCATGTCACGCCATACGCGCTTAACATACGGGCAGGTCAAATCGAGCTGGAGAACCCAGCCCGATAGATCCTTGACTGCTCCAGGGTACCACACGGCAGCTGTATCATCGAAGGAAGTTAGTTCAAGGGAAGGTTGTCCGAAGAAAAGATAAAATACTTAATTGGCATATTCACTTACGATTCGTTTTCCATTCCTCAGGGAATGGTATCCTTTTAACAGGAATCAGGTCTGAGGTCCTAACTCGCACAAAATGACTCATTCATCCTCCGTCTTTGTCTTCATCGGTGCAGGCAAAGAGAACCTTCAAGGCCCGACATTGAAGCTTAATAAGACAGCCTCGATAAAGTCGGGGGATGTACATAATAATCACATGGTCAAGGGTAAAGGGCATCCCCTCGACCATGTTTGAAAAGTTCCTGATCATGTAAACAATGCGCCAAAATGATGGATGGATTTGGCCGAGTGTCACTCTATATTGCCTGCAAAAATAGAGAATCACTGGGTCTATCGATGGCGAGGATAGCTCTACCGGACCTAGGGTGAATGGATAGGTGTACACACTAAGGAAGCTGACTTTATGTGTCGTTATGTATTCCTCCCAAGAGGGAATCTCCACTTGCATCACCTATCTCCAGCGGCAATCGTTCTTCACCTTCCCAATGTCTGTTATCAGGGTAATGTATCGGGACATGGATTCACGTCGTCTCTGTTTGGAAGTAAGGCTTGTAGACCTTGAAACTGAAAGACGTTTCACAGGGTCCTACGATGAACTTCTCAATGCGATGAGGCACTACTGCTTTGCTTTTTGATGAGTGTGATGAAGAAGTAGCTTTCTCATCTTGTGGAATGGTTTTGGAGGTCTTTTCCATTTGTGCTAAAAGATTTCAGATGAGAAAGAAAGAAACTGGTTAAGAGATGAATGCAAGAAAGAAGTGGGAAGTGATGTTGAAGGTTTGAAGGTATGATAAAAGGTAAGGGATGAGAAGTAAAGGGTTGGAGTATTTATAGGGGCCAGTCGTGCACATTGGGAAAAGCCAAAGGGCGGCTAACTGTCATAATCAGTTCGAGGCTTTTCAAGAGTCGTGCGAACGTGACTCTTGAACATCTTTTCTTGTCACATCTATCGCTTGCATGACATAACTGATGCAACGATGGAGGCATTGAATAGTTCCAGAATTCGAATCGTTCTTTGTTATTTCATTCCAAGAAATAAGGGGACCATCTGTATACGGTCAAAATCGGGGAAGGCTGATTGTTGAGTTTCTGTGGTGCCCCGAGCCCCTCGATGGCCTCAAAGCAGGGTCTGAGGATCGACTCTGAGGCATGTCCCTCGAGATGGTGTATCGGAGACTCATCCCAGCATACCTCGAGACAGGATAGAAATCGAAGACCATCGTGGAAAGGCGGGAAGTTCCCAAAGGCACGTGATTAGAGGTGACCAAGTCTGCAAGAATAGTACAAGTTTGTACTGAGCCATTAAATAGTTGTACCAATAGCATTACCTTGTCATAATTGTACATGTACTATGTTGGGATTCCCCCTCCTATATAAAGGGGACCCTTGTCATTGTGTAACATATATTGAATAAAACATAACATTCTCTGCTTTTCTTATCTAAGTGTGATCAACAACCATTCCACTTATCTATTGCCTTCATTTATTGTGTTCATTAATTTTTATTTATTTATTGCTCATTATTCACCATTAAATGATATCCCGAGGCGCCAATACTATTGTTTCTTCATCGATCACCTACGAACAGCTGCCTTGACTCGACCTCGAGGCCTTTGTTCAACCGAGCTCGAGGCCCCCGACCTTGTGATAATCTTGGTTTGCATACTTTATTTTCTTACTTGCTCTTAGTATAATTCGTCTAACAACTACTATTGGAATAAATCACATATTCTTAGAACCCAAAATCAAATTTAATTGTCAATACCATTTTCCTGGTAAACAGATAACAAGGAAAAATCTTTTATTTGTTAAGAAAGTACATGATCAAAGAATTAAAGTGTTAAGGCGAGTATAATTTCAAATTTTGGATTTTTACCTAAGGGCCTTGGCTTGCCTAAGTTCTAAAACAATCAAAATATCAACAGTATCCAATAATAATATTAGTGTCAGACATATACACAGAATTAAACAACCAGACTTATCGTCCAAAAAATGCGGAAAAAAGTAATTAGACTCTTGATATTGGGCCAATAAACCAGGCCCATCTAATTTTTACACAAGCGACAGACTCCATTGAATGAAAAGACATCCCAGAATGGAACGTGTGCCTGAGTTCCAAGGAACTCAACAGTCCCAGTTCAAACATGCATACACAAAGAAATAAGAATATTATTAGTGAAAATAAATAGAGCATAATAAGTATAAAATAACAAATAAGAATAAAGCTTAATGTTGCAACGAATCCAATTTCATTTTGTATTAATCCTAGGAGGATTAATAATAGTCAATGACCAAAGACTTAGACTAAAACCTTATTCATGGACAAAGTCCCCCTTTGAACCCCTGGCACTTCAGAGTTCACAAGGGTCTCATGGAACCTTGTGCTTGTGTCAGGGAAGAGAATCTTAACCACAAATCAGGTTTCACACACAAACACCCTTAGCCACCCATACTTTCTCTTTCTCAAAGGTTTTGATACAAATGAGATGTCCATTTAGTAGTCTCGCATTGCCAATATGAAAGAGGAAAATGTCAAAGGTTCAGCCACACAGAAGCATCAATAACTTGAAACAAACAACTATATAAGACAATGCAACTATCAATAGAGTGCTAAAGCATAATCAGCGAAGAACCAACACAATGTCAAGCTTGGAGTTGTCACGACCCAAAACTTTAGGATGTCGTGATGGAGCCTATCGATTGTACTAGGCAAGACCATTTTCAAAATACTTCAATATTTCATAAAAATAAACCAAAAGCTTTTTTATAACAGAAATTTTGTAAAAACATGAGTTAAACTCAAAGATATGATGCGGAAAGATAGCCCCAAACATCGGGGTGTCACCAAGTCAATAGCATCTACACAGCCAGTCTAAGAAAAACATTTCTACATGTGTCTGTATCTAAATGTAAATATAGAAATAAAGATAGCATAGAAGGAGAGACAAGGTTGCGGGCGCCGGCAGCAACCTCATAAGTCTTCGTTACTCGATCACGCACAAACTCAACGTCCTTTGTGACCGGACACACCTGGATCTGCACATGAAGTGCAAGGTGTAGCATGAGTACAACCAAATCAGCAAGTAACATAATTAAATAAGTAACTGAGATGTAGTGACGAGCTAAATGAATACAGTACATTTCAGTAATTTCAACAATCAAAGTACACATGAATCAACTAAGTGTAGCAACATAGCAAAACAAATATAACATCTCAAGGTAACAGTCCCTCAACCAGTTTTGATATCAGGGTCGGATTGGACTTTCGGAAATTGGAGTAGGTTCGTGGTGTCATTTATGATTTGTGTGCAAAATTTGAGGTCAATCGGACGTAGTTTGATAGGTTTCAATATCGTTTGTGGAATTTGGAAGTTTAGAAGTTCATTCGGCTTGAATCCGTGTGTAATTCCATGTTTTGATGTTGTTTGCGGTGATTTGAGGGTTTGAATAAGTCCGTGTTGGGTTATAAGACTTGTTGGTATGTTTGGTTGAGGTCCGAGGGGCCTCGGGTAGTCCCTCAACCTCTCAGCAATTCCAGCAATTGGACTTAGACAATTGCTGAGAGGTTGAGGGACTAAATGAATACAGTACATTCCGAAACATACCGGAGGCCCCCGGGACCTCAACCAAACATACCAACAAGTCTTATAACCCAACACGGACTTCTGCAAACCCTCAAATCACCCCAAACAACATCAAAACATGGATTACACACGGATTCAAGCCGAATGAACTTCTAAACTTCCAAATTCCACAAACGACGCTGAAACATATCAAACCACGTCCGATTGACCTCAAATTTTGCACACAAATCATAAATGGCACCACTAACCTACTCTAATTTCCGGAAATCCAACCCGACCCTAATATCAAAATTCTCACTGCCAGTCAAATTCGCCAAAATTCTAACTTTTGCCAATTCAAGCCTAATTCTACTACGGACCTCCAAATCACATTCCGGGCGCGCTCCTAAGTCTAAAATCACCTAACGGGGCTAATGGAATCATCAAAATTCAAATCTGATGTCATATACACAAGTTGACATCCGGTCGACTTTTCCAACTTAAGCTTCCAACTAAGAGACTGTGTCTCAATCCACTCCGAAATCACTCCGGACTCGAACCAACCAATCCGGTAAGACATATAACAGGTATAGAGCAAAAAAGAAGCAGGAAATGGGGGAACGGGGCTATAAATCCCGAAACTACCAGCGGGGTCGTTACATCGTCTCCCTCTTAAACAAATGTTCATCCTCGAACGGGTCTAGAACATACCTGGAGTCGCAAATAGGTGTGGGTTCTACTCTGCAACTCTCGCTCGGTCTCCCTAGTAGCCTCCTCGACGGGCTGATCTCTCCAATGCACTTTCACTAAAGCTATATCCTTTGACCTTAACTTTCGAACCTGCCGCTCCAAAATGGCCACCGGCTCCACATCATAAGTCAAACCACCATCCAACTAGATTGTGCTGAAATCCAAAATATGAGACGGTCGCCGACGTTCTTCCGGAGCATAGAAACACGAAATAATGTATGCACACTAGACAAGCATAATGTAATTCTACTCAAATGTGAAAGCATCAAATATATTATAAATTAGCGTAATTGATAATCTATTAAAATACTTTATTTACTAAATTTGAAACTAATTTTCGATTAATTTAAAATAATAAGCGATGTTATTTAAAATCAAAGATAAAATTGTTAAATTAATTTTAAAACTTGCTTATTAAATATATAGGTCATTTTAATAATTTTAAAATAGTAAGGGTAATATAATTCATACATATTTAATACCAAATTAGTAATTCAACAACGGGTTAGGGTTCACGCAATAAATTAGGGAGAGGGTTGAAGTTGGGTAGAATAGGATCTTTTTCCATGTTTGAGGGAGAGGGTTGAAGTTGAGTGCAACAGTAGTGACACGTGAATGGTATTTTAGGGAGCTTAGAGAGGTGTATAATTTAGGAAGTAATTGGAAAACCAGATGTGGAACAAGTACACACAACATATGACATCAGCTAAATAAATAGTGAAAGCATACATATATGCAGGAGACCCAAGGTCTTTGGCTGATTCTTTCTATTACGCAAAGAATCTACATTCTTGTCCATAAGGACAGCATCAACATTGCTTAGGGAATAAAACTCCATAAGATCTAGAAAGTATGAGGAAACAAAGAATCACATGATTCCCTATAATGATAGAAGGAACAATATGATAGGAGTGCACAAATAGATTTGAATGCATAGAGGTGAAATCAGAGAAACACGAAGGGAAAAAACAACATGGGGATTTACCTAGGCACGAAGAAATGAGGAATTGATCATTGAAGCATGAAAAGCCATCAGTCGAAGCCCTAATGTCTAAAGGTCATTGCATTTGATCTCTGGAGATCGAATAACGATGATTAAGCCAAAGATTATCTCCATGCCTACTTCGATTTGAAAGCACTGAGCCAAAACAGATGAAATCCCAAGTCACTATTTAGGTCTAGGGTTTTGATTTGGGTTTTGAATTGTAGTAACGAAAGGGGAAAGATTCAAGCAGAAATCGCGGCTAACAAGGACAGAGGAGATGACTTAGGCTCGATTGAGGTGACATTGCACTAATTTGTGCAAGGTTCTTTGGATTGATGGGGTTACATTGTTTAGAGAACAAAGAGAGAAAGAGGAAAAGGAAGGCGGTCGGGTAGGTGGAAATGAGTAGGGTTTAGGGGTGGTTTTTTAGGTTTAAAATACGAGACAGAATCAGGGTCGTTGGATCATTTGATAAACGACCCTGATATTTCAGGGAGATAAGTATTATTGAATTACTTTTTGATGGAAAATTGGTGGCCGTTGGATCTATATAACCCAACGGCAGAGAGGAGATCTCAGCAACATTAAAGAAAAGAAGAAAATGGAGATTAAACACGGAACATTGATGAATTGAATCAATGATACATATCTATTTGTGTTTTTTACTCTATAAGTGAGGGAGATGGGTGATGTGATACGATGCCATTGGTTCTTAGCGGTTGGCATGGATTGCCAACCTGACCAAGTCAGGCAATTATGCATGTGCTATTTTGGCCAAATTAGCTTTAATGAACGTTAAGTCATAGCCACTTAGGTTTAATTGGTCAATTGTAATTGTATCCCTTTGCAATTTCAACCCCTTTAAGGATAAACTTAATTATATTTAATTAATTCTAATTAAATGTGAAAGCATCGAATATATTATAAATTACTGTAATTAGTAATCTATTAAAACACTTTATTTACTAAATTTGAAACTAATTTTGGATTAATTTAAAATAATAAGAGATGTTATTTAAAATCAAAGATTAAATTGTTAAATTAATTTTAAAACTTGCTTTTTAAAATATAAAGGTCATTTTAATAATTTTAAAATAGTAAGGGTAATATAATTCATAGATATTTAATACCAAATTAGTAATTCAACCTTATGTATTACTATTTCCTATTATATTTATATAAAATAGTATTATTGATTAGAAAATATTTTACCACATTAATTGTAAATTATTAAGCATAAATAATTTATTTTTAAAGGGAGGGTCAAAATTGATCGTCAACAACAGGTTAGGGTTCACGTAATAAATTAGGAAGAGGGTTGAAGTTGGGTAAAATTGGATCTTTTTCCGTGTTTGAGGGAGTGAGAAAGAGATAGATAGATGTTCTATATTGATTTGAAATGAATTAATTTGAGTGCAACAGTAGTGACAGGTGAATGGTATTTTATGGAGCTTAGGAAGGTGTAAGATTTAGGAGGGAAAACCATATGTGGAACAAGTAAACACAACATATGACATCAGCTAAGTAAATAGTGAAAGAATACATATATGCAGGAGATCCAAGGTCTTTGGCTGATTCTTTCTATTACGCAAAGAATCTACATTTTTGACCATAAGGACGACATCAGCATAGACAAGGGAATACAAATCCATAAGAGCTAGAAAGTATGAGAAAAAAAAAAGAATCACACGATTCCCTATCGTGATAGAAGCAATAATATGATATGAGTGCACAAATAGATATGAATGCATAGAGGTGAAATCAGACAAACACGAAGGGAAAAAACAACATGGGGATTTACATGGGCCAGAAGAAATGAGGAATTGATCATTGAAGCGTGAAAAACCATCGGTCGAAACCATAATGTCTAGAGGTCATTGCATTTGATCTCCCGACATCGAATAACGATGATTAAGCAAAAAATTATCTCCATGCCTGCTTCGATTTGAAAGCACTGAGCCAAAGCAGATGAAATTCCAAGTCACTATTTTAGGTATAGGGTTTTGAATAGTAGCAATGAAAGGGGAATGATTCAAGCGGAAATCACTGCTAACAAGGCCAGAGGAGATGATTTAGGCTCGATTGCGGTGAGCTTGCACTAATTTGTGCAAGGTTCTTTGGATTGATGGGGCTACATTGTTGAGAGAACAAGGAGAGAAAGAGGAAAAGGAAAGCGGCCGGGTAGGTAGAAATGAGTAGGGTTTAGGGGTGGTTTTTGAGGTTTAAAACGCGAGACAAAATCTGGGTCGTTGGATCGTTTGATCAACGACCCTGATATTTCAGGGAGATAAATAATATTCAATTACTTTTTGACGGAAAATTGGAGGTTGTTGGATCTCTATAATCCAACGGCAGAGAGGAGACCTCAGTAACATTAAAGAAAATAAGAAAATGGAGATTAAACACGTACCATTGATGAATTGAATCAATGATCCATATCTATTTATATTTTTTACTCTCTAAGTGGGGGAGACAGGTGACGTGATATGATGCCATTGGTTCTCAGGGGTTGGCATGGATTGCCAACCGGAGCAGGTCAGGCGATTAGACATGTGCTATTTTGGCCAAATTAGCTTTAATGAACGTTAAGTCATAGCCACTTGGGTTTAATTGGTCAATTGCAATTCTATCCCTTTGCACTTTTAATCCCTTTAAAAATTAATTTAATTATACTTAATTAATTCTAATTAAATGTAAAACCATCGAATATATTATAAATTACTGTAATTAATAATCTATTAAAATACTTTATTTACTAAATTTGAAACTAATTTTGGATTAATTTAAAATAATAAGCGATGTTATTTAAAATCAAATATTAAATTGTTAAATTAATTTTAAAACTTGCTTATTAAAATATAAAGGTCATTTTAATAATTTTAAAATAGTAAGGGTAATATAATTCATAGATATTTAATACCAAATTAGTAATTCAACCTTATGTATTACTATTTCCTATTATATTTATATAAAATAGGTATTATTGATTAGAAAATATTTTACCACATTAATTGTAAATTATTAAGCATAAATAATTTAATTTTAAAGGGAGGGTCACAATTGGTCGTCAACAACGGGTTAGGGTTCACGTAATAAATTAGGAAGATGGTTGAAGTTGGGTAGAATTGGATCTTTTTTCGTGTTTGAGGGAGTGAGAAAGAGATAGGAATTAATTTGAGTGCAACAGTAGTGACACGTGAAAGGTATTTTAGGGAGTTTAGGGAGGTGTATGATTTAGGAGGGAATCGAAAAACCAAATGTGGAACAAGTAAACACAACATATGATATCAACTAAATAAATAGTGAAAGCATACATATATGTAGGAGACCCAAGGTCTTTGGCGGATTCTTTCTATTACGCAAAGAATTTACATTCTTGTCCATAAGGACAACATCAACATTGCCTAGGGAATAAAACTCCATAAGATTTAGAATGTATGAGGAAAGAAAGAATCACATGATTCCCTATCGTGATAGAAGCAACAATATGATAGGAGTGCACCAATATATATGAATTGAAGATGCCACTAGGTAACTCATTTTTTATTGGTAAGGATAGGTACGAATTCATTCGGCTGAAAGGAGAGGGAACATGACAACGTCATACCTTATAACTATGTGGGGCCCTTTCGAATGACCTAGAATATAGTATAACTTCATCCATTGTGTATAGGCCGTACAAAGGCTTGATATAAGGATAAGATGATAGTGAATAACCTTTTCTTCCATGCCTCCTCGACCTTTATTCCCATCCGACAACAAAATTTATAGCAGCTACCGTTTGTCGCATACTACTTTAATTCATGTTCTGTCTATGGACTAAGAGGCGGATATTAACCCAAGAAAGGAAATAGGGAATGGGGAATCTGTATTCATGTGCAATCTAGTCTCTTCCCGTGGGTATTGATTCATTTCCTAGCAAGACCTATTTTTCCCTCAATCAGATTATATGCATATTACTTTTATAGAAACATGTTTTCCTTGGTTTGAAGGCATACCTTTTACAGTATAAGACTAAAATATATTCAACCAGTAATTAAACTAATATTAAATTTATTTCTAGCTAATCATTAGGGGAGTAATCACATAAGTGATCAAGAGAATTTAATCAATCTAATATCCAATCTGTTCTTGTCGAAAACAGCGCGATTGAGTGACTTAGTAAATATATCGGCAATTTAATCTTCTGTGTTACAGAACTGCATAGTGATTAGGACCTTTTAGAATTATCCCTCAAGAATTTACCTAATACCAATTTGTTTTATTCTCTTGTGTTGATAGGATTCTTTGCAATATTGATGGCACTTGTGTTGTCACAGTAGATTAGTACACATCCATATAAGATGTCATAGTTCTCTGGTTGTTGCTTTATCCACATAAGCTAAGCACAACAAGATGCATCTTTGACATATTCAGATTCAGCAGTTGAAAGAGCAACTGAACTCTGTTTCTTAATAGCCCAAGAAACTAAGCAAGGACCAAGGAAACGAGTCATTTCAGATGTACCTTTTCTATCCACTAGATACCCAATATAGTCTGCATCAACAAAACAGACAAGCTCATAACTTCTACTTCTAAGGTACCACAACCCTATGCCTTGACTCCCCTTTAGGTACTTGGGAGTTCTTTTGACTGCTTTCATGTGGGATTCTATATGAATGGATTAGAACACTCCTACACTGTAGAATATATCTGGCCTTCTAGCAGTTAAGTACGATACAGAACCTATGATACCTCTGTACCTCTTTTCATCCTATGGTTTTCTATGTCCATCCATGTCTATTCTGATAGCAACGGTTATGGGTGTGTCAATTGATTTTTCATTTTCCACTTCAAATCCCTTCAGCGACTCTCGACTCTCTTATATATATTTTTTTGTTGGATAAGTTTTGCAACCCCAAGAAGAAATTTAAACTCACCCATCATGCTCACTTCAAATTCTTTACCCATTAGTTCTGAGAATCCTTGCACAAAGATTTATCTGTGCAACCAAAAATAATATCATCAACATATACTTATACAATCGGAAGACTTTTACCTTTCTTCCTAAGAAACAAGGTATTATAAAAAAAATTCTCTAGTAAATCTATTATCAAGAAGAAACTTAGATAGTCTTTCATATTGTGCTCTGGGATATTGTTTTAGCCTATACAAGACCTTGTCTAGCTTATAAACATAATCTTCCATCCCTGGCAATTGATATCCAAAAGGTTGAGCTAGCCATTCAAAAATGCACTTTTTATATCCATTTGGTACAATTTAAATTCTATGTACACTGTAAAGGCAATAACATTGTCCTCCATCCTTTGTCACGACCCCAAATCCTAAACCAGCCGTGATGGCGCCTATCGTGGAACTAGGCTAGCCAACAATCACATATTTACAGTTTCTCTCCAAAATCCAAACTCATTTTCAACATTTCATAAACGTAAATAAATTACTGAATCTATTAAGCAAAACAAACAATTAAACAGTCTAAAACTACTCCCAATACCCGGAGTCAACATCTCATGAGCATCTAAGGAATATACAAAAAAGTCTATTATTATAATGCAAAACCTCGGGACGAATAACTAGGTACAACATAAGAAAG
The DNA here is from genome assembly GCA_005239505.1 of Nicotiana paniculata. Taxonomy (NCBI): domain Eukaryota; kingdom Viridiplantae; phylum Streptophyta; class Magnoliopsida; order Solanales; family Solanaceae; genus Nicotiana; species Nicotiana paniculata. Next base: position 33,879 of record ML366842.1, on the reverse strand, counting down.
GAAAACAGAGATGCTGCGGACGTTGAACATGTACCTCTATGTCCTGAACTCCGCCTCCGCACGGAATAGATGGCTAACGCTCGGTATCAGCACCTGTATCTGCAAACAGGGGTGCAGGGAGTAATGTGAGTACGCCAACTCAGTAGTAATGGAAATAAATCAAGTCTAAGCAGTAAGAAACACATAAAATCAAATCACCAGTTCACAATATCCACAGCCTTTCTTTCCAACAGTATATATATATATATACATACATAATCAACATGCCTTAAAAGCCAGCTTCAGTAAAATCCTTGAAAAATGTGTTTTCCAACAATTTTAGAAATAAAAATACTTGAAGAATATAGTGTAAATGAAATAAGTCATAAATAGCCTCTCGGGGAAAAACATGAATCATAAATTGTTTCTCGGGCAGAACATTTCTCAGCATACCTCACAGTCACTCAACATCAGCCCTTCGGGCAACCTCAATGTCACTCATTCCTCCTAATCACTTGTCACTCGACACTCGGCACTCGACACTCGCACTCAGTAGGTACCTTCGCTCACTGAGGGTGTGTACAGACTCCGGAGGCGCTCTTTCATCCAAAGCGCCAATATCAAGCCACCTTGTGGCATATCATATCCTCACAATCAGGCTCGGCCTCACTCAGTCATAAACTCTCAAAATCCCCTCAGGCGTATCAGTAAAACGGGGTACTCGACCCAAAACATCATTTTATATATCAAAATAGTGTAAATAAGGCTGAGTTTCGAAATCCGTTAAACATAACATGACTGAGTGTAAATCATAAGCCAACACAGTGAGGAAAATAGCAGTAAACAGAAAAGTCCCCAAGGGGTCTAAACAAGTCGGCACGAAGCCCAAACATGGCTTATAACCCAAAGATAACACTAATTTTAGAACACAATTTAACATGTGATTTAGAGTAAAATACGCAACTCAATAGTTGCCGCGGAGAGGACCAAGTCCAATCCATAAAATAAGTGCACGCCACATACTCGTCATCTTGCATGTGCGCCATTCTAAAAACAGTGAGAAATACGAAGTCCGGGGTTTCATACCCTCAGGGCAAGATTTATAGCCACTACTTACCTCTATCGGGCCACAATACTACTCCGCGATGCTCTTGCCCCTCAAATCGGCTCCCGATTTCTCTGAATCTAACCAAAACCATATTAACATAATCAATATACGCTAAAGGAATAAAACCCAATTGAAAACTATCAATTTAAACACAATTCTCGAAATTTGGCCAAACCCGAGCCCCGGGCTCACGTCTCGGAAATCGATAAAAATAGCGTCACAAGAATCCTTGTCCCTTCCCGAGTCCACACATACAAATGTATCAAAATCTGACCACAAACAACTCCCAAATTCCTTAATTACCAGTCTCAATTTTTTTCCCAAGCCCTAAACTCCCAATTCATGCCATTAATTCACAATTCCAATCCTAATCCATCACAAAATAACATAGAATTGACTTTATAGTCCGGGAAACTTACCTCCACTGAAGACTCTCGAATCCCTCCTTCAAATTGCTCCCAAATTAGCTCAACCCGCATGAAAAATGAAAGAAATGACAAAATTTTGCGGAGGCACCTATTTATACTGTTTGCCCAGTTAATACGCGCCTGCGGACAATTCTTCGCACCTGCGGACCCGCACTTGCGGTCCCAGGTGCGTACCTGCGGAATTCCATTAAAAGTCCAATTCTCGAACCTGCGGTGATCCACCCGCACCTGCGGCTTCGCAGGTGCGGCCCAAGCCTCGCACCTACGACTTCCTCCAGTCTGACCTCTTTTCGCACCTGCACAAAGGCCTTCCCACCTGCGGCTCCCCATCCGCAGGTGCGGCCACACCTGTAAAATAACACCAGCAGTTATTCTGTTGCAAATTCCTAAGTCCAAACCTCTGTTAACCATCCGAAATCAATCCTGAGCCCCTCGGGGCCCCAACCAAACATACCAACACATCCAATAACCTCATTTGAACTTAGTCGAGCCTTCGAAACACCAAAAACAACGCAAAAACACCAAAATCACATCAAATTCAAGCCTAAGAACTTTGAAACTTCTAAATTTCGCCAATGATGCCGAAACCAACCAAAACACATCCGATTGACCTGAAAATTTGCACACATACCCAAAATGACATTACGAACCTGCTCCAACTCCCGGAATTCCATTCCGACCCTGATAGCCTATTTTCCCCTGCCGACTGAAAATCGTCAAAAACTAACTTTCGCAAATTCAAGCCTAATTCTACACCGGACATCAAAACTTTATTCTTAACACACTCCTAAGTCCCAAATCACCTAACGAAGCTATCTGAGCCATAAAATCCACATTCTGAGGTCGTGTTCCAATAAGTCAACTCCCAGTTGACTTTTCCAATAATTAAGCCAATTTAAGAGACAAAGTGTCTCAGTTCTCACCATGACCACTCTGAACCCGAACCAACCGACCCAACACAACATAAATAGGCTAATCAACATATGATAAAGCATAAACGGTGGAAACGGGGCGAATCTCATGGAACGACATGCCGGGTTGTTACATCCTTCCCCTCTTAAACAAACGTCCATACTCGAACGGGTCTAGAAACATACCTGGAGTCTCAAATAAGTGAGGATATATAATCCGCATCTCCCCCTCGGTGTCCTAGGTGGCATCCTCCACCAGCTGTCCTCTCCACTGAACCTTCAATGAAGCTATATCCTTAGACCTCAATTTTCTGACCTGACGACCCAAAATAGCCAGTGGCTCTACCTCATATGACATATCACCCTTGAGCTGAACTGTGCTGAAGTCCAAAACATGAGACGGGTCACCAATATACTTCCGGAGCATCGAAACATGGAACACCAGATGAATACTCGATAAGCTGGGAGGCATGGCAAGCCTATAAGCCACCTCCCCAATCCTCTGAATCACCTCAAATGGCCCAATGAACATGGTGCTCAGCTTTCCCCTCTTCCCGAACCTCATAACACCCTTCATGGGTGACTCCCTCAGTAGCACCTTCTCCCCAACCATGAAAAACACATCTCGGACCTTCCGGTCTGCATAACTCTTCTGCCTAGACTACGCCGTGCGAAGTCGTTCCTGAATCAACTTCACCTTACCCAACGCATCCTGAACCAAGTCTATGCCTAATAGCCTAGCCTAGCCCGACTCAAACCAAAAAACTAGAGATCTGCACCTCCTACCTATAAGGCCTCATACGGATCCATTTGGATACTCGACTGATAACTATTATTATATGCAAACTCCGCGAGTGGAAGAAATTGGTTCAATGAACCCCCAAAATCAATGACACATGCACGCAATATATCCTCCAAAATCTGAATAGTATGCTTCGACTGCCCGTCAGTCTTAGGATGAAACGTTGTGCTCAACTCTACCTGAGTACCCAACTCGCTCTGTACGGCTCTCCAAAACTGAGATGTGAACTGAGTACCTCTGTCAGAAATGATTGAAACTGGAACCCCATGCAATCAGACAATCTCCCTGATATAAATCTCAGCTAACTGCTCCAAAGAATAAGTAGTACCAACAGGAATGAAGTGCGCGGACTTGGTCAGTCGATCCACAATAACCCATATAGCATCAAACCTCCTCGAAGTCCATGGGATCCCAACTACGAAGTCCATGGCGATCCGCTCCCACTTCCACTCCGGAATATCTGATCTCTGAAGCAATCCACCTAGTCTCTGGTGCTCATACTTGACCTGCTGACAGTTGAGACCCCGAGCCACAAGCTCAAAAATATCCCTCTTCATCCGCCTCCACCAATAATGATGTCTCAGATCCTGATACATCTTTGCAGCACCCGGATGGATAGAATACCACGAACTATGGGCCTCAGCTAGAATCATATCTCTAAGTCCATCCACATTGGGCACGCAAATCCGGCCCTGCATCCTTATGACCCCATCATCAACAATAACCACATCCCTGGCATCACCGCGCCGGACCCTTTCCTAAAGAACGAGCAAGTGTGGATCATCATACTGGCGTGCTCTAATCTGATCATAAAGAGAAGAACTGGAGGCTACACAAGACAATACTCGTGGGGGATCTGATAGATCAAATATCACCAACTGACTAGCTAAATCCTGAACATCAAGTGCTAATGGCCGCTCTGCTAATGGAAGGTAGGATAGACTCCCCAAACTCTCTGCTCTGCAATTCAGGGCATCAGCCACTACATTGGCCTTCCCCGGATGATATAAAATAGTGAGATCATAATCCTTGAGAAGCTCCAACCACCTCCTCTGACGCAAATTCAGATCCTTCTGCTTAAGCAGATGCTACAAACTACGGTGATCGGTGAAAATCTCACAATGCACTCCATACAAATAATGACGCTAAATCTTCAAGGCGTGGACAATAGATGCTAGCTCAAGATCGTGCATTGGATAATTATTCTCGTGCACCTTCAACTATCTTGATGCGTAGGCAATCACCCTACCATCCTGCATCAAAACCGCTCCAAGGCCAACTCTCGAGGCTTCACAGTAAACTGTATAAGAACCTGAACCCGTAGGATAAATTAATACAGGAGTTGTAGTCAAAGCTGACTTGAGCTTCTGGAAGCTCTCCTCACACTCCTCAGTCCACCTGAACTAAGCACCATTTTGGGTCAGTCTGGTCATAGGTGTTGCAATAGATGAAAATCCCTCCACGAAACGGCGATAGTACCCTGCCAAACCAAGGAAGCTGCGAATCTCGGTAGCTGATGACGGTCTAGGTCGGCTTTGCACCGCCTCTATCTTCTTCGGATCAACCTGAATACCCTCAATGGACACCACGTGCCCCAAGAATGCTACTGAATCAAGCCAGAACTCACACTTTGAAAATTGTACAACCTCTTCTCCCTCAGGGTATGAAGCACAACTCTTAAATGCTGCTCATGATCCTCGCGAGATCGAGAATACACCAAGATATCGTCAATAAACACGATGACGAAAGAATCCAGATAAGGTTGGAATACACTGTGCATCAAGTGCATAAAGGTTGTTGGGGCATTGGTCAGCCCGAAAGACATAACCAGAAACTCATAATGACCATATCTAGTCCTGAAAGCAGTCTTCAGAATGTCTGGCCCCAGAATCTTCAACTGATGATAGCGGAACACAAGTCAATCTTGGAAAATACCCTGGCAGCCTGCAACTGATCAAAACAAGTCATCTATACGAGGCAAGGGATACCGGTTCTTCATCGTAACCATGTTCAGCTGCCTATAATCAATACACATACGCATAGAACCATCCTTCTTCTTTACAAACAACTGGTTCACCCCAAGGTGACACACTAGGCCGAATGAACCCCTTATCTAGGAGTTCCTGAAGTGCTCCTTTAATTCCTTTAACTCCGTTGGTGCCATACGATAAGGTGGAATAGAAATAAGCTGAGTGCACGGAACCAGGTCAATACCAAAGTCAATATCCCTGTCAGGTGGCATGCCTGGCAGGTATGCAGGAAACATGTACGGAAAGTCACAGACCACAGGAATCAAATCAATAGCGAGAGTCTCACCACTGACATCCCTCACAAAATCCAGATAAGATAAACACCCTTTCTCAATCATGCGTTGGGCCTTCAGATATGAAATAACCCTGCTAGGCACATACTTAGAAGAACCTCTCCACTCAACCCTTGGACATCCTGGCATAGCTAAGGTCACGGTCTTAGCGTGACAATCAAGAACACCATGACACGGAGATAACCAATCCATGCCCAATATCACATCAAAATCGACCATGTTGAGTAACAGTAGGTCCACTCGAGTCTCTAGACCCCCAATAGATATCCGCACGACCGATACACACGGTCCACAATAATAGTATCGCCCACCGGAGTTGATGCATGAACAGATGTAACTAAGGACTCATGGGGCATATCCAGAAAATGGGCAAAATATGATGAAACATAGGAATATGTAAAACCAGGGTCAAATAAAGCCAAAGCATCTCGGCGACAGACTGAGACAATACCTGCGATCACTACATCGAAGGCCATAGCATCTGGCTTGGCTGGAAATGCTTACATACGGGCCTGACCTCCACCTGCTCGACCTCCCCCTCTAGGGCGGCCTCTAGCTGACTAACTACCAACCCTGGCTGTCTGGGCGGGTGGTGATGTAACTGGAGTTGAAGCCGAGGGTTGAACCCTCTGCTGAGAAGAACCACCAAAACGACGGGGACACTGCCTCCACATGTGCCCAAACTCTCCGCACTCAAAACAACTCCCTGGAGCTGGAGACGGGGACTAATAGAAACCCTTGGCACCAGAATGGCCACTAAAAGAATCATGCATAGAGGAACTCTGAACTGGTGGTGCTCGAGCTGCACTCTGAGCTGGAAGGGCACCGAATGATGAAAGACCTGGTTGAGAACTGTGGGGTCCATGCCCCGAAGATGCACCGCTATAGGCTGAGTGGACTGACTGAGGAGGCCTAAATGAAAGGCCTATACCATGCTGAAATTGCCCCCTGGAAGGACCACTAGAACCACCAGATCCACGAGGCCTCTTGGCCTCCCTCTCCTCTCGCTCCTGGCGGCGAACCGACTCAATATCTCGAGCAATATCAACAACCTGCTCGAATGTAGCATCTGATACCCTCTCCCGAGTTATGAAAAGGCGGAGCTGATAAGTGAGGCCATCCACGAACCTCCTAATCCTCTCCCTATCAGTAGGGACCAACTCGGTGGCATGACGAGCCAACTCTGAAAACTACATCTCATATTGCGTCACTGATAGCTCGCCCTGACGCAACTGCTCAAAATGCCGGCATTGCTCCTCCCTGTGAGACTGGGTACATACTTCTCCAAGAATATAGTGGAGAACTGCTGCCAGGTGAGGGGTGCTGAACCAACAGGCCTACGCCTCTCAAAAGACTCCTACCAAGTGAAAGCAGCACCAAAAAGCTGAAAATAGCAAACGAGACCCGACTAGTCTCTAGAATCCCAGTAGTACGCAGCATCCTCTAACACTTATCCAGAAAACCCTGGGCATCCTCTCCCTCAGCACCACTAAATGTCGGAGGTTGTAGTCTACTAAACCTCTCTAGTCTATGCTGCTCGTCCTATGGCATAGCCGGAACCACGAAGTCCCGAACTGGAGCAATCGACTAGACTAGAACCGCCCCGGTGTCTGATGGCCCTGAGTAACCTGCTCAGGTGTCCGGGCAACTGGAGTCTGACTGCCTCCCCCAGCCTGAGAAGTAGCGGCAACTACCTGAGCAAGAGTGGTACACATAGTCAAGATCTAAGCCAAGGTCTCCTGAAGACCCGAAATAACAATAGGAACTGCCGGTACCTGAGCCTATCCCGCTGGAGCATCTACAGCGGGAATCTGTTCCTAAACAGTAGGGGGATCAACTTGTACTACCCTGGCTGCTGCACGGGCTGGCCCCTACCTCTACCATGGCCTCGACCGCAGACTCGGCCTCTCGCTTGTCTAGCTGGTGGCTAATCACCCTGATCGGTAGCGCGAGTCCTCACCATCTTTGAGAGAATGAAACAACAGAAGTTCATATTTCCAAGGTCAACCAAATGGCACGACAGAATTCAAGAAAAATGAGATTGTTCCTAAGGGTTCCGCAGCCTCTCGAAGATAAGTACAGGCATCTCTGTACCGATCCGCAAGACTCTACTAAACCTGCTCATGACCGTTGAGTCCTATGTAACCTAGGCTCTGATACTAACTTGTCACGACCCCAAATTCTAAAGCGGTCGTGATGGTGCCTATCGTGGAACTAGGTTAGCCAACAATCACATATTTACAGTTTCTCTCCAAAATCCCAACTCATTTTCAACATTTCATAAACGTAAATAAATTACTTAATCTATTAAGAAAAACAAACAGTTAAACAGTCTAAAACTACTCCCAAGACCAGGAGTCAACATGTCATGAGCATCTAAGGAATATACCAAAAAGTCTACTATTATAATACAAAACCTCGGAACGAATAGCTAGGTACAACATAAGAAGGAAAAACAGAGATGCTGCGGACGCTGAACAACCACCTCTATGTCCCGAACTCCGCCTCCGCACGGAATAGATGGCTAACACTCGGTATCAGCACCTGTATCTGCACACAGGGGTGCAGGGAGTAATGTGAGTACGCCAACTAAGTAGTAATGGAAATAAATCAATTCGAAGCAATAAGAAACACATAAAATAAAATTGCCAGTTCACAATATGCACAACCTTTCTTTCCAAAAGTATACATATATATATAAATATAATCAACATGCCTTAAAATCCAACTTTAGTAAAATCCTTTGAAAAATATGTTTTTCAACACTTGTCACTCGGCACTCGCACTCTGTAGGTACCTGCGCTCACTAGGGGTGTGTACAGACTCCGGAGGGGCTTCTTCAACCCAAGCGCTAATATCAAGCCACCTCGTGGCATATCATATCCTCACAATCAGGCCCTCGGCCTCACTCAGTCAGAAACTCTCAAAAGCCCCTCGAGCGTATCAGTAAAATGGGGTACTCGACTCAAAACGTCATTTTATATATCAAAATAATGTAAATAAGGCTGAGTTTCGAAATACGTTAAACATAACATGACAGAGTGTATATCATAGTCAACACAGTGAGGAAAATAGCAGTAAATAGAAAATCCCTCAAGGGGTCTAAACAAGTCGGCACGAGGCCCCAAACATGGCTTATAGCCCAAATATAGCAATAATTTTAGAACACAATTTAACATGTGATTTAGAGTAAAATACGCAACTCAATAGTTGCTGCGGAGAGGACCAAGCCCAATCCAAAAATCAGTGCATGCCACATACTCATCATCCGACATGTGCACCATTCTAAAAACAGTGAGAAATACGAAGTCTGGGGTTTCATACCCTCAGGAAAAGATTTATAGCCATTACTTACCTCTACCGGGCCTTAGTACTACTTCGCGATGCTCTTGCCCCTCAAATCGGCTCTCGATTGCTCTGAATCTAACCAAAACTAGATTAACATCATCAATATACGCTAAAGGAACAAAACCCATTGAAAACTATCAATTTAGATACAATTCTCTAAATTTGGCCAAACCCGAGCCTCGAGCCCACGTCTCCAAATTCGATAAAAATTGCGTCACAAGAATCCTTGTCCCTTCCCGAGTCCACACATACAAAATGTATCAAAATCTGACCACAAACAACTCCCAAATTCCTTAATTACAAGTCTCAATTTTTTCCCAAGCCCTAAACCCCCAATTTATGCCATTAATTCACAATTCCAAGCCTAATCTGTCACAAAATAACATAGAATCGAGTTTATAGTCCGGGAAACTTACCTCCACTGAATACTCTCGAATCCCTCCATCAAATTGCTCCCAAATTAGCTCAACCCGCATGCAAAATGAAAGAAACGCCAAAATTTCGCGGAGGCACCTATTTGTACTGTCTGTCCAATTAATCTGCACCTATGGACAATTCTTCGCACCTGCGGTCCCAGGTGGCACCTGTGAAATTCCATTAAAAGTCTGATTCTCGCACCTGCGGTGATCCACCCGCACCTACGGCTCGCAAGTGCGGCCCAAGCCTCTCACCTGCGACTTCCTCAAGTCTGACCTCTTTTCGCACCTGCGCAAGGGCCTTCGCACCTGCGCAAGGGCCTTCACACCTGGGCCTGTTTCCTGCGGGGTGTCCTGAGGTTGTGTGATCCTTATATTGTTTTGTAGAGAGTTCTCTTTTTTTACCAGTGAATGATATATGTTACAATTTGAGTTTAAATCGCTTGTGGAAGTTGGCCTGACTATTACAATGGTGAATGCGAGATTTGTAAATAATTTGAAGTATTAGATGGTTTGCGTTACAGGAGCTCGGGAAGGATTTAGTTTAATCTCACTGCGGTATTATGGCAGTAATAGAGTATGGGCATTGTGATTTATTGTGTGTTTTGATCTATGGTTGTAAGCTAAGTGGGGCAGTCTGTTGTCAACGAGTTGATTACACGATTATGTGTTGTAGTGGTTTCAGTTTGAGCTAAACTGGTGAATCAGTTATGACTATCGTGGTTGAGATTGAGGATGACTTGAGTAATGGAATTTTTGGATAAGGTTTCTATTATACTCTGGGTATATGGGAGTCATGGTATGATTGAGTGGTTAGTCGTGAAGGATTTAGTGTGCATGGAGTAGGAATTGCTCGGTTTCTTAGGAGTGTGGATTACTTCCTTGGTTGTTGTTGGGCTAATGGGGTACAGGTCTTTCGGTCTGTTTGGTCAGTTTAGTTGAGACTTGAGCAGAATGGAAGACTCTTAAGAATGGTCCGAATGGATTCAAGATCTAAGGTAGCAATTGGAAATTTTCAAAATTATATGGCTAGGATCTGAGATTTTTCATTGAATGATGTCGAGGCTCACAGTATTTCTATATCGCCATGGTATCCACATTTAGTATCAAAAGGTTTCTTTAGAGTGGGCATCTCGGTTGTGGTACTTTTGGGGTGCTTAAGAAAGCATTGAGCATCTTGTGAGCCTTAGGACAGTGTGTTTTTATGCTAGGGTTTCACGTGGTGAGTTTTTATTGAGGATTGTGGTATTATGGCAAAGAGAAGAATCAATTAAAGGTAATTCAGAAGGAAATCGGAGAAAAAGGACAACTTGGTAGTAGGTTGGATTGGCATGGTGATGGGTAAGATCGGTTCATTGGGTGCTTATGATGTGGTGAGTTTCTACACGTGATTCGTGGAAATGCTCTTGGGTTTTGGCGACCTGCGTAGCTTGGTTGAGTTAGATGGATTCAGTCCTGATGATTTGGTTAAGTACAAATGGATTTAGGAGAGTTCTTTGATGGTTTCTATCATGATTTGATATGTATATTTCCTACTAATGTGTAGGGCAATTTGCGTATTGTAATTTCTCTTGGATGAAATCAAATGGAAATTTCTTGGCTAATCGAGTATGTAGTTTCTTGCAACTCGGAGTTGGTTTTGAGATTTTTGTATCTTTCATATGATGTCATAATGGGTGCGGTGTGTTGTGTGGTATCAAGAATTGCAGGTGCAAGGTCATCATTCAATTTTGAAGGGAAGGTCATGAAATTTGTAGGCAGCATGGACGGTTTCAGATGACTAGGTAATGATGTTACTATTTGGTATGGCTTGATGAGAGTATATATTTTAGGAAGGGCAATGTGTTTGATTTATGGAAACTTCATTGGTTCTGCGGCACTCTCCTGGTTGATCGACTACTAATGTTCAAGTTGTGCCTTGTAGCATAGATGAATTTTTGAAGTATTCCTCGTGGGATGATCCTGTATGAGAGACGTGTCAGACTTTGGGTGGTGGAGTTGAGGTCGGATATGGTGATTCAAGTGCTCTATATATTTGGAGACTAGGAGTTCTAATGAGTAGATTATTTCATGGTTATGGACTGTGAAGATATTGCCAAGGTTAGTCAGAGGATGGTATATGTTGTGATTCAGCCATTGTGGACCTTTGGAGGGCTATTTGTCTATTATGGATGACCGGAATTGATTTGGGGTTCATTAGTAGGCCCAATTTGGGTGTGTGTTTTGCACCGGGTCGGATTTGTTGACTCCAAAATGCTATTGTTGAGGGATGTGCCATTCAGTTGTTGAGTTTATTCATTTTCTGAAATGATTTGTGAGTTACTCTTCTATGCTACGAGGAGTTGTGATTCGTTGGTCTTAGGCACCCATGGCGCGGTTCTATTGTGATCTTATAGTGGAATTTGAGTGAGATGAGTAATTGGGTATTGCGTGATTGAGGGTGTATTGGTTATGTTCTGTCGGTTCTTGTGTGGACTTGTATCGTCTGATTCTTCATGGTTATGGTAATGCACTTTGGGTACTTGATGTTGAATTTCGCGTGGTTATTGATCTTGATCAAGGCGGAGCGAGGTATATAATATAGACCAGCGGTTGGATGAGGTCACGCATTGTAGCGAAGTTATGTTGAGAAATGATCCTTTGTGTTGGATTAGTGTGTTTTGGTTTTACTGTGTGTTCTAGGCTCTTAGCATGGTGTTGTGATGGTATTTATTAAGTAGGAAGAACAGTCCTCTTGTTTGAGGCATTTTCAGGGTTGAGTACATTTGGAATTGGGTTGTGGCTTTAACCTATAATGATGTGTCATGTTACTAGAGTGATTATGTTAAGTGGGAGGAGGTCATTGTACCTAGAATGGGTGCTATCGGATCTGATTGCGGTATATTTGGAAGGTATTGATGCTGATCGGCTTAGAAATCTGCTATAGTTCCTATCGAAGGAGAGGGAGTTCCACAGCTTGCTGATCCGACGGATGGTTATAAGTTTCTGCATGTTTCTTCATCATTGGCAGTATATGAAGGTGTTAGAACGAGGCTTTGTTCGATAAGAGGTGTATTACCGGCATTAGGTTGTTTGAGCAGCTACTGTGATTAGAAATTATCGCTATGAGTGTTTTAATTATGTGGTATATCATGTGATTTCAACTTGGGTTATGACTATAGCTTGATACAACTTGTTCAGATTTATACAGTGTGTTGATGCGAGATCCTGATCTTATAGGAATATCGGATGTAGAAATTGGATTCTGAGGCTTATGGGCTAGGTTGGATGAAGAAATTTCAGTTATGTTGTGTTATCAGACCTATATGGGATAGGGTCACGTGGGATCACCCCCGGGTATGTGCGGGGTAAGGTTACACGGCGATTTGATGGCTTTTAGAACAACTCTGTGCACGTTCGAGGACGAACGTATGTTTAAGTGGGGGAGGATGTAACGAGCCGACCAGTCGTTCTGAACAATTTCACTTCGCTCGGTAGTTTTTGGGCATAAGTAGCTCGGTATGATGTATTATGACTTTTGTGAATCTTCGATTTTGACTTTTAGGTTATTTGGAATTGATTTGAAAGAATGATTCCCAGCTAGAAGCTTTAAATTTGAAAGGTTTGACCAAGTTTAACTTTTTAGTATTTGAACTCAGATTGGATTTTTGTTGGTTCCGCTGGCTCTGTCGAGTGATTTTGGACTTAGGAGCGCATCAGGATTGTGATTTGGAGGTCCGTAGTAGAATTTGGCTTGAAATGGCGAAAAATTAGAATTTTGGAAAGCTTGTCTGGGAGTGGAATTTTTGATATCGGGATCAGATTCCAATTCCGGAAGTTGGAGCAGGTCTGTAATTTCAAATGTGACTTGTGCATAAAACTTGAGGTCAATCAAACGTGATTTGATAGGTTTCAGCATCGGTTGTGGAAGTTTGAAGTTTCACGTTCATTGATTTCGAATTGAGGTGTGATTCGTCGTTTTGATATTTTTATGTGTGTTTTGAGGCCTCGAGTAGGACCGTGTTATGATATGTTACTTATTGGTATGTTCATCAGGTCCTCGAGGGGCTCAGGTGAGTTTCGGATAGGTTTGGGTTGTGTTGCGCCCGTTTTTTTATGTTTCGACGTCGTTTCTTCAAGCATAAATGGTACTACATTAAGCAAATGAGCTCCGATTTCTGTTTTTATTGAAGCATTAGATTTGTATCGTAATTAGGGAGCCATATAAAAAATAATCGTCAAATTTGAACATCGTATGAGGATTTTATGATCATTTTAATAAGAATTGGATTGCCAAATTTTTCAGATCAATTACGAAATTGCCACTGAGTTCGTATTTAAAAATCTGCACTATTTCCAAATATTGGAACCAACATATCTCCTTCAATATAAGGTCAAATGGAGTGAATCAAGAGCCTAACTTGACTAAAATTTCAAAAGAAATCCATTGGAGGTATCAAAAGTGAGTTTCGGGTTCATTTAGCATGAGAAGCGAGGCAGAATATCTCGCAGAAAAATATATAAAATAAGAGTTTGTTCATTTGGTCATATTTTGTGTTGGGGAGCTCGGATTTGGGATATTTTCACACTATGGATTGGGGTAAGTGTTCTCTACTCGTCTTTGGTTATATTTCATGAATCCATCTTCGTATTTGGCATTTGATTGATGATTTCAAAGTGAAATTTTGGGGGTTTTGTCTAAAGTATCATAAAGTGAATTTTATGTTTTGAACATCGATCCGGAGTCGGAATTGGATGAAATTAGTATGGTTGGACTCATAATTTAATGGGTTGTTGAATTTTGTAAGTTTTGTTGGGTTCCGAGATGCGGACCCGGGTTGGGCTTTTTTGCCATTTTTGGGCTTTTTATTAAAGATTCGACCTTTTTCTATTGGGATTGGTTCCTTTAGCATTGGTTGATGTATTTGAGATGTTTTTGGTTAGTTTCGAGCCGTTTGGTTGTCGGAACGCGCAGGATGGCATCTTTGGAGCATCTCTTACCTTGCTCGACATTGGTATTGGCTCGTTCGAGGTAAGTAACTCATCTGAACTTAGTGATGAGGGTATGAAACCCCGCAATACGTGTTATGTGATTGGTATTGAGGTGACGCACATGTTAGGTGACGGGCGTGTGGGCGTGCACCTTGTGAATTGGTACTCTAATGTTCCCATGGCACTGTATAGTGGCCCTATCTTGTTGTTATCTATGTGTCCACTATGTGATATAGTAATTCAGCTGAAAATCATGCTAGATATCATGCTTAGACTTATGTGGATACTGTTTGGACCCGCTGAGGTCATTTCTGCTGTGGAGTTATATGATTTAATTATTTTATATACTCAGTCATACGCACTCATATGCATATCATATCTCAGTCTCTGATGTTATTCATTGATACATCACATCATCATATTCGGGCTAGATTTATGACATTGTGAGCCCGAGAGAGGGAGACTAGAGAAATTGATGACTTACTGAGCCGAGGGCCTGATTGTGAGGATAATTATGAGTGAGGTCGAGGGCCTGATTGTGAGGATATCTATAAGTGAGGACGAGGGCTTGATTGTGAGGATATTTATGGGATCGGGTTGTACGCCACAGCATGTTTATTTATGGGATCAGGCTGCATACCGCAGCATGTTTATTTATGGAAGCGGGATGTACGTCGTAGCATGTTTCATTGATTTATGCCATGATTTGCGTGATATAGCGCTTGGGATGAAGAAGCCCCTCCAGAGTTTGTACACACCCCCAATAATCACAGGTACCTACGGAGTGCGAGTGCCGAGTGACGAGTGGCTGGGAGGATTAAGTGAATTGATGCTCTGAGAGATGCATATGGTTTTATCACTGAGTTGCATCGCATTTGATATGCACATTTGACATACATGCATAGAAATGCATTTTTTTCTCATGTTATATAGTATCATGTCATTCATGACTTTTTACACACATTGGTATGTGGGTACAGAGAGGTGTTTTTGCACTTGATATTTGGAAAGAAAATGAAACTTCTTACTTATTGTGGAAAGGATTTTGAGAAATATCACAGTCTTCAAACTTATCTGTATTTTTGGCATTTTCGGCAAAAGAACTGAGTTTCATTGAAATATTTGAAAAGCATGCATATTTCTGAAACTGTGAACGAGTTGAGCCCTTTTACTTCTGAAATACCCCTTTACTGCTTGTGCTATGTTGTTGTGAACTGTTGTAGAACACCGGTATCAGACCCGAACTTGTGATAGCTCATCACTGCTTTCAACCTTAGGTTAGGTTTGTTACTTACTCAGTCATGGGGTCGGTTGTACTGATACTACACTATGACGACCCAAAGGGGTCATCACCTATGTTATTACCCATCCCGTACTTCCGAGGCCTTGAAAACCTCATTTGTATTTACCTCAATTTGCGTGCGCAGTCCACGCGCACAACCGAACAGCTTAAATATGAAATTATGTGGAAAAAAATGCTAAGATTTGATATTAAAATGATTAAATTTGACTTTGGTCAACATTTTGGGTAAACGGACCGGGACCCATACTTTGACGGTCCCGGAGGGTCCGTAGGAAAATATGGGACTTGGGTTTATGCCCGAAATCAAATTCCGAAGTCCCAAACCCGAGAAATGAATTTTTGAGAAAAAACATTTTCTGAAAATATTTAAGGAAGTTGAAAATGAAATCTGATTAGAAAGTAATGGTATCAGGCCCGTATTTTGGTTCTGGCGCTCGGTACAGGTCTTATATATGGTTTAAGCACTTTCTGTAAAGTTTTGTTGAAATCGGATTTCGTTTGACGTGTTTCGGACTTAAAATGGGAAATTTGATGTTTGTATGAAATTTGATAGAATTCATGGATATTGAGGTTTAATTCTATGTGTATGATGTTGTTTTGGAGATCTGATCACACGGGCAAGTTCATAGGAGGTTGTGTGAGTAATCTCTGAAATTTGGTATCGTTCCGAGATGATCAGGCCAGTTCGGCACGTTGTTAGCAAAGTTAGAAAACTTAAAATTCCTAAGTTTGGTTCTTGAGGTTTGGGGGTGTGATTTCGAGTTCTAGCATTGTTTTGAGTGTTCCGAAGGCTCGAGCGAGTCCGTATTATGATTTGGGACTCGTTGGTATATTTGGATTAGGGCTCGGGTGGGCCCAGGGGCCTTCCGAGCACCTAACGGGGCTAAAAACCATCAAACTCAGCTGATGGTGCACCTGCTCTGGTGTTACCGCAGGTGCGGTTGCCCAGCATCCCAGGTGCGAGACAGCAAGTGCGGTCCCAGGC
The DNA here is from genome assembly GCA_005239505.1 of Nicotiana paniculata. Lineage (NCBI taxonomy): Eukaryota > Viridiplantae > Streptophyta > Magnoliopsida > Solanales > Solanaceae > Nicotiana > Nicotiana paniculata. The sequence goes on along the minus strand of ML366842.1, from coordinate 17,305 downwards.
ATCGCAGGTGCGAAATCGCAGATGCGGTCTGCCCTTCGCAGGTGAGNNNNTCGACCAGGTCTTGTGAGGTAAGTAAATTCCACCCATAAATTTGTTTCATGCATGTATCTTAGCCTAATTAACTACACAAATTAGTGCAAAAATTCAAGAAAATGGGTAGTAACCAGAACTTGTGATCACCTTAGAATTTTCTGTGAACTGGCCATGAAATCAAGTAAAAAATCGTATATTTATGATCCTTAGGCTTTGGGTGAGTGTTTCCTTCGAGAATTGCAAGAATCCGAGCGAGCAGGCCCGGGCCCTAAATTTTGATAAATTTGAAAGAAGCTAGGAAATGGATAATTAGGTCATGTAATTGAATCTTTGAATCCTTATTTATATACTTGAGTTGATTATGTCTAGATAATACCATTCCGGAGTCGAATTCTAAAGGAAAGGCGATGTTAGAGGGTTGATTGCCACACTTTAGACCCGAGGTAAGTGTTCGGTCTAACATTAGCTTGAAGGAATATGAGTTGAGTATAGTTTGCTACTTGTTAATTGTCAAATACGATGTATAGGCATGGTGACGAGTATCTATACATTGGTGTCTAGCATGACCGTGAGTCCTTATATTGTGAATATACATATTTTGTGGTAATTTCCATGCTTAGTTGATGATTTCTAGATTGTGTGAAGAATATGTGAAGGGAATTGTATTCTGTAAACTCTGTTGGAGCATTGACTCAAATTGTATAACGAATAATGAAGAAATATGAGATATTACTTCTTTGGAGCATTGGCTCAAATTGTGAAATGAATAATGAAGAAAAATGAGATATTACATCCTTTGGAGCATTGACTCAAGTGATAGAATAAATCATGGAAATTAAAGTGAAAGAAAGAGAAAGAGTTATTGAAATATACCCGTGCCGGGATTTAATTGTGTAATTGATGATTACCCTTGTCGGGATTTAATTGTTTAATTATTGTTCCCTTGCCGGGATTCCTATATCTATTCTTTTTACTTCCTTGCCTTGTTTGTGGTTGTTGTTTGGGTGAGGAAGAGTGTTAAAGCACGAAGGGTGATGTCGTACACTTGTCTTGGTGAGAATGAGAGTAAAGCACGAAGGGTGATGTCGTGCATTATTTGATATTGTCTCCCTTGCTGGGATGTTGAGATTTCTGTTATTGTTCCCTTGCCAGAATTTCTATTTTTATTCTGTTTACTTCATTGCCCTTGTTTGTGATTGTTTTTTGGGTGAGGAAGAGGGCTAAAGCACGAAGGGTGATGTCGTGCATTGTTTGTTATTGTGAGGAAAGAGTGTAAAGCACGAAGGGGGATGTTGTGCCGTACGATGTACCATTCCGTACCATATTCATTGATTATACTATGAGGAAAGAGAGTAAAAGCACGAAGGGTGATGTTGTGCCATGATTTACATTGATTACATTATACATTGCATAGTGAGGACGAGAGTAAAAGCACGAACGGTGATGCCTTGCCATGATTTGCATTGATTAAATTATACATTGCATAGTGAGGACGAGAGTAAAAGCACGAAGGGTGATGCCGTGCCATGATTTACATTGATTACATTATACATCGCATAGTGAGGACGAGAGTAAAAGCATGAAGGGTGATGCCGTGCAAGTTTGTGATTTCTTGTCCTTGTTGATATGCTGGCTTGTTATTCCTTTCCTTATTGAGATTTCTTATATGAAACTGTTGTCTCCCCACAGCATGTTCCCCTTCCTTTATTAATTGTTTTCTCCTTATATTTATTATCTGTTGTATATATGTATATATGTTTAATTGAACTGCACAGGTTTATTTGGTAGTCTGGTTCTAGCCTCGTCACTACTTCGCCGAGGTTAGGCTAGGTACTTACTCAGTACATGGGTTCAGTTGTACTGATGCTAGACCTGCACTTCTTTATGTTGTGCAGATTACGCAGTTGGACCCAGAGGACATCATTAGTGGGAGTATCTTCTAGCTCATTATAGAGGCTTCGAGGTATACCCGCTAGCGTTCGTGGGCCTTAGCGTCTCTTCCATCCCTTTGTCTTTGATTCTGTCTTGTTTTTCCTTTAGTTTCAGAGGCAGAGATGTATTTACTTTCAGACTTGTATTTAGCACTCTTAGACAGTTCGTGAGTTAGTGACACCAGGTTTCAGAGGCAGAGATGTATTGTGATTGTCTTTACTTAGCTTAAAACCGTATTTATTTCCGCTGTTTAATTTGTGAACCGGTTTAGTTTATTCTGTTAGAAAGAGGTTATGATGCTAGTTTAACTACACACGTTGGCTTGTCTAGCGGGTTCAACGTTAGACGCCATCAAGTGCCCGACGGTAGGATTTCGAGGCGTGACAAGTTGGTATCATACCTCTAGGTTGCTTAAGTCTCACAACTCACAGAAAACTTGGTAGAGTCTGAGGGATCGGTACGGAGACGTCTGTATCTATCCCCTAGAGGCTGCAAAGTTAGGATGACTCCATATTTCTTTTCTTCTCTGTCATGCGCTATAATTCTAAGTACTGATTGAGTTTCTATTCTATTCTCTCGCAGATGGCGAGGACGCGTGCTTCCCTTGATTCCGCCCAGCAGCCTGACATTCATGTTATGGCTCCTACTCGGGGTCGAGGTCGAGGACGAGGCCGTGCTAGAGGCCAAGGTCGGGGCCGGGCTCAGCCTAGAGCAGCAGCCCCAGTACAGGACCCTCAGGTCGAGTCTGACGAGGAGGTCCCAGTTCCGGAAGTCCCAGTTGGACCAGCTCAGGTCCTAGAGGGGTTCATAGCTACCTTAGTGCTTCAGGACGCCCTTGTCCGTCTAGTCGGACTCATGGAGAGTGTAGCACAGGCGGGTCTTCTTCCTACAGCACCAGTCGTCTCTCAGGCTGGGGGAGGTGCCCAGACTCCTTCTGCCCGCGTGCTAGAGCAACTAGCTCCACATTTTCAGGCTCCGGCACCTCAGCCAGCCGGAGTAGCTCAGCCGGGTATTGCAGCACCAGTAGCAGAGGGAGCACCTATGTCAGCAGATGCTCTGTGGAGACTAGACCGGTTCACCAAATTATTTACTGCTACTTTCACTGGTTCACCATCATAGGACCCCTAATATTATTTGGATAGCTGCCATGAGGTTCTCCAGAATATGGGCATAGTGGAGTCCAACGGGGTTGACTTCGCTACTTTTCGATTATCTGCCGCAGCCAAGAGTTGGTGGAGAGATTATTTCCTAGCCAGACCAGCTGGATCTACACCTTTGACTTGGACTCAGTTCTCAAAGGTATTTCTGGGGAAGTTCCTTCCCATTACTCAGAGAGAGGACCGTCGGAAGCAGTTTGAGCGTCTCCAACAGGGATCTATGTCAGTCACTCAGTACGAGACCAGATTCATCACTCTAGCCCGACATGCTCTTATGATACTTCCCCCTGATCGGGAGAGGGTTCAGAGATTTATCGAGGGATTGGCCCGGACTATAGGACTTCAGATGTCTAGAGAGTCAGGTAAAGACATATCGTTCCAGGATGCGGTCAACGTGGCCAGGAGGATTGAGATGATTCTGTCACAGGGTGGTGGTCAGGGGGCTGACAAGAGGCCCCGTCATTTCGGTCGTTTCAGTGGAGCCTCATCTGGGGGCAGGGATTCTTCAGGTAGAGGTCACCCTCCCATACCTTTTCAGTCATCTCTCCAGGTTTCCCATGGTACTTCAGGTGGTCGTGGTTATCAAACGCACTACTCCGATCAGCATCCTTACAGTGTGCCACCAGCTGCCATCAGTGCACCGCCGCATCAGAGTTTTTGGGGTGGTCATTCAGGTCGATAGGGTCAGATTCAGTTCCCTAAGCAGCCGAGGTCTTGTAACACTTGTGGTGATTCGGGTCACCTTGCCAGGTTCTCTCCTCAAGCATCAGGTAGTTCTCAGCATCAGGGTTCTCGTGCCATGGTACAGGCACCAGTTTTTCCACAGCCTACCCATCCAGCTAGGGGTGGGGGTAGAGGTTCTGGAGGTGGAGGTAGAGGTAATAGAGGTGGAGCTCAGGCCGCCAGAGGTGGAGGCCAGCCAGCAGCCAGCTTCCTAGAGATGTGATTCAGGGTGGTGGGGCCCAGCCCCGGTGTTATGCTCTTCCAGCCAGGCCAGAGGCTGAGTCTTCAGATGCAGTTATTACAGGTACTATTCGAGTTTGTGACAGAGATGCTTCAGTGCTATTTGATCCAGGGTCTCCATATTCGTATGTGTCCTCTTATTTTGCACCATACCTGGTCATGCCTAGTGATCCACTGAGTATTCCTATTTATGTATCTACACCAGTGGGTGATTCTATCGTGGTCAATTGATTCCATCGTTCTTGTGTTGTGGTGATTAGGGTCTTGAGACCCGTGTTGATTTGTTGCTTTTAGGTATGGTCGACTTTGATGTTATACTGGGGATGGACTGGTTATCCCCATATCATGCTATCTTGGATTGTCATGCCAAGACGGTGACCTTAGCCTTGCCAAATTTGCCACGTTTGGAGTGGAAAGGAACTCCTAGTCATTCTACCCGCAGTGTCATTTCATACGTGAAGGCTCGGCGTATGGTCGAGAATGGGTGTTTGGCTTATTTGGCTTATGTGTGTGATTCCAGTGTTGAGGTTCCCTCTATTGATTCGGTGCCCGTGGTTCGTGAGTTTCCTAAGGTTTTCCCTTCAGACCTGCCGGGGATGCCACCCGATAGGGACATTGATTTCTGCATTGGTCTGGCTCTGGGCACCCAGCCCATTTCTATTCCGCCGTATCGCATGGCCCTGCCAGAGTTGAAAGAGTTGAAGGAACAATTGCAGGATTTGCTTGGGAAGGGGTTCATTAGGCCCAGTGTTTCCCCTTGGGGTGCTCCAGTATTGTTTGTGAAGAAAATGGATGGTTCGATGAGGATGTGCATTGATTACCGGCAATTAAACAAGGTTACGAAGAAGAATAAGTATCCACTGCCGAGGATTGATGATTTGTTCGATCAGCTTCAGGGTGCCAGGGTATTTTCAAAGATATACTTGAGATCTGGCTACCATCAGTTGAGGATTAGGGAATTTGATGTCCCTAAGATAGCTTTCCGCACTCGGTATGGGCATTATGAGTTTTTGGCCATGTCGTTTGGGTTGACGAATGCCCCAGCAGATTTTTTGGATTTGATGAACCGAGTGTTCAGGCCTTATTTGGACTCGTTCATGATAGTCTTCATTGATGTTATATTGATATACTCCCGCATTCAGGAGGAGAACGAGCAGCATCTCAGAGTGGTTCTTCAGACTCTGAAGGATAGTCAGCTTTATGCAAAGTTTTCGAAGTGCGAGTTCTGGTTGAGTTTAGTTGCATTACTGGGTCATGTCGTGTCAGCAGAGGGTATTCAGGTTGACTCGAAGAAGATTGAGGCCGTCAAGAACTGGTCTAGACCAGCATCAGCTACAGAGATTCAGAGTTTCTTGGGATTAGCATGCTATTATCGTCGGTTCGTGGAGGGGTTTTCATCTATTACAGCCCCGATGACCAGGTTGACCCAGAAGGGTGCCCATTTTAGATTGTTGGACGAGTGTGAGGTGAGATTTTAGAGGCTCAAGAAAGCTCTGACTACGGCACCGGTATTGGTTTTGCCCACAGGTTCAGGGCCTTATACAGTCTATTGTGATGCTTCCCGTATTGGGCTTGGCGCAGTGTTGATGCAGGATGGCAAGGTCATTGCTTATGCTTCGAGGCAGTTGAAGATTCATGAGAAGAACTATCCAGTGCATGATTTGGAGTTGGCAGCCATTGTCCACACATTTAAGATTTGGAGGCACTATCTGTATGGTGTGGCATGTGAGGGGTTCACGGATCATAAGAGTCTTCAGTACATGTTCAAGCAAAAGGAGTTGAATTTGAGGCAGAGAAGGTGGTTTGAGTTGTTGAAAGATTATAATATTACCATTTTATATCACCGAGGGAAGGCCAATGTGGTGGCCAATGCTTTGAGTAGGAAGTCAGCTAGCATGGGCAGTCTTGCTTTTATTCCGGTCAGTCAGAGGCCGCTTGCTTTGGATGTTCAAGCTTTGGCCAATCGATTTGTGAGGTTGGATATTTCTGAGCCTAGTCAAGTGTTAGCTTGTACGGGCTCGTTCTTCATTATTGGAGCACATCCGTGATCGTCAATTTGATGATCCCCATTTGTGTGTCCTTAGGGACACGGTGCAGCACGGAGGTGCCAAGCAGGTGACCTTAGATGATGATGGTGTTTTTGATATTACAGGGGCGAGTTTGTGTGCCCAGTGTTGATGAGATTCGAGAGTTGATTTTAGAGGAGGCCCATAGTTCCCGGTACTCTATTCATCTGGGCGCCGCGAAAATGTATCAAGATTTGCGGCAGCATTATTGGTGGCATAGAATTAAGAAGGATATTGTGGCATATGTGGCGCGATGTTTGAATTGTCAACAGGTTAAGTATGAGAATCAGAGGCCTGGTGGTCTATTTCAGAGGATTGAGCTTCCCGAGTGGAAGTGGGAGAGGATCACTATGGACTTCGTTACTGGACTTCCGTTGACCCGGAAGAAGTTCGATGCAGTTTGGGTCATTGTTGATAGGCTGACCAAGTCAGCGCATTTCATTCCTGTGGCAGTTTCCTATTCATCCGAGAGGTTAGCTGAGATCTATATCCGGGAGATTGTTCGCCTTCATGGTGTGCCAATATCCATCATTTTGGACAGGCGGCGCGCAGTTTACCTCGCGTTTCTGGGGGGCAGTTCTGCGAGAGTTAGGCACCCAGGTGGAGTTGAGCACAGCATTTCATCCTCAGGCGGATGGGCAGTCTGAGCGGACTATTCAGATATTAGAGGATATGCTCCGAGCTTGTGTTATTGACTTTGGAGGATCATGGGATCAGCTCTTGCCTTTAGCTTTGCCTACAACAACAACTACCAGTAGAGTATCCAGATGGCTCCTTATGAGGCTTTATATGGTATGCGGTGTCGATCTCCGGTTGGATGGTTTGAGCCGGGAGAGGCTCGATTTTTGGGTACAGATTTGGTTCAGGAGGCCTTGGACAAGGTCAGGATCATTCAGGATAGGCTTCGTACAGCTCAGTCAAGGCAAAAGAGTTATGCAGATCGTAAGGTTCGATACGTGGCTTTCATGGTTGGGGAGCGAGTATTGCTCCGAGTGTCGCCTATGAAGGGCGTGATGAGATTTGGGAAGAATGGCAAGCTTAGCCCTAGGTTCATTGGTCCGTTTGAGATTCTTGATCGAGTGGGAGAGGTGGCTTATAGACTTGCATTGCCACCTAGCTTATCAGCCGTACATCCATTTTTTCATGTGTCCATGCTTTGGAGGTATCACAGTGACCCAGCCCACGTGTTAGATTTCAGCACTGTCCAGTTGGACACGGACTTATCTTATGAGGAGGAGCCGGTAGCCATTCTAAACCGGCAGATTTGACGGTTGAGATCCAAGAGTTTCCCTTTTGTTCGTGTTTAGTGGATAGGTCAGCCTCCGGAGGCATCGACTTGGGAGTCCGAGTCCGATGTGCGGAGCCGTTACCCTCACTTATTTCCCGCTCAGGTACTTCCTTCTTCTGTCTATTTGAGGACGAACGATTGTTTTAGAGGTGGAGAAATGTGACGACCCAAAGGGGTCATCACCTATGTTATTAGCCATCCCGTACTTCCGAGGCCTTGAAAAACTCATTTGTATTTGCCTCGATTTGCATGCACAGTCCGGGCGGGTAGCCGGACAGCTTAAATATGAAATTTTGTGGAAACAAAATGCTAAGATTTGATATTAAAATGAATAAATTTGACTTCGGTCAACATTTTGGGTAAACGGACCCGGACCCATAATTTGACGGTCCCGGATGGTCCGTAGCAAAATATGGGACTTGGGCGTATGCCCGGAATCGAATTTCGAGGTCCCAAGCCCGAGAAATGAATTTTTGAGTAAAATTATTTTCTGAAAAATATTTAAGGAAGTTGAAAATGAAATATTATTAGAAAATAATGGTATCAGGCTAGAATTTTGGTTCCGGCGCCCGGTACAGGTATTATATATATTTTAAGCACTTTCTGTAAAGTTTGGTTGAAATCGGATTTCGTTTGACGTGTTTCGGACTTAAAATGGGAAATTTGATGCTTTTATGAAATTTGATAGAATTCATGGATATTGAGGTTTAATTCTATGTGTATGATGTTGTTTTGGCTATTTGATCACACGGGTAAGTTCGTAGGAGGTTGTGTGAGTAATCTGTGAAATTTGGTATCGTTCCGAGATGTTCAGGCCAGTTCAGCACGTTGTTAGCAAAGTTAGAAAACTTAAAAATCCTAAGTTTTGTTCCTGAGGTTTAGGGGTGTGATTTCGAGTTCTAAAGTTGTTTTGAGTGTTCTAAAGGCTCGAGCGAGTCCGTATTATGATTTGGGACTCGTTGGTATATTTGGATTAGGGCTCGGGTTGACCCAGGTGGCTTCCGGGAACCTAACGGGGCTAAAAACCAGCAAACTCAACTGCTGGTACACCTGCTATGGTGTGACCGCAGGTGCGGTTGCTCAGCATCGCAGGTGCGATACCGCAAGTGCTGTCCCAGGCATCGCAGGTGCGATACCGTAGGTGCGGTCTCCCCTTCGCAGGTGCAATCCCAGACCCCCCAGCCCAATTCCGCAGGTGCGGGGTTCTCCTCACAAGCGCGAGACCGCAGATGCGATCCCAGCCATCGCAGGTGCGATCATTGTTCATGCGGTGAGTTTAAGTACGGGTTTTAAACCCATTTTTCTCATTTCTCACCTTCTTCCTTAGGCGAATTCCACCATTTTTAAAAGCTTTCGACCAGGTCTTGTGAGGTAAGTAAATTCCACCCATAAATTTGTTTCATGTATGTATCTTAGCCTAATTAACTACACAAATTAGTGCAAATATTAAAGAAAATGGGTAGTAACATAGATTTTTTGATCACCTTAGAATTTTTTGTGAATTGGCCATGAAATGAAGTAAAAAATCGTATATTTATAATCCTTAGGCTTTGGGTGAGTGTTCCCTTCGAAAATTGCAAGAATCCGAGCGAGCGGGCCCGGGGTCGAATTTTGATAAATTTGAAAGAATGCTAGGAAATAGATAATTAGGCCATTTAATTGAATCTTTGAATCCATATTTATATACTTGAGTTGATTATGTCTAGATAATACCATTCCGGAGTCGAATTCTAAGGGAAAGGTGGTGTTAGAGGGTTGATTTCCATACTTTCGACCCGAGGTAAGTGTTCCGTCTAACATTAGCTTGAGGGAATAGGAGTTGAGTATAATTTTCTACTTGCTAATTGTCAAATACGATGTATAGGCATGGTGACGAGTATCTATACATTGGTGTCTAGCATGACCGTGAGTCTTTATATTGTGAATATACTGATTTTGTGGTAATTTACATGCTTAGTTGGTGATTTCTATATGTTGTGAAGAATATGTGAAGGGAATTGTATTCTGGAAACTCTGTTGGAGAATTGGCTCAAATTGTGTAACGAATAATGAAGAAATATGGGATATTACGTCTTTTGAGCATTGGCTCAAATTGTGAAATGAATAATGAAGAAATATGAGATATTACATCCTTTGGAGCATTGGCTCAAGTGATCTAATAAATCATGGAAATGAAAGTGAAACAAAGAGAAAGAGTTATTGAAATATACCCATGCCGGGATTTAATTGTGTAATTGATGATTACCCTTGCCGGGATTTAATTGTTTAATTATTGTTCCCTTGTCGGGATTCTTATATCTATTCTGGTTACTTCCTTGCCTTGTTTGTGATTGTTGTTTGGGTGAGGAAGAGTGTTAAAGCACGAAGGGTGATGCCGTGCACTTGTCTTGGTGAGAATGAGAGTAAAGCACGAAGGGTGATGTCGTGCATTGTTTGATATTGTCTCCCTTGCTGGGATGTTGAGATTTCTATTATTGTTCCCTTGCCGGGATTTCTATTTTTATTCTGTTTACTCCCTTGACCTTGTTTGTGATTGTTGTTTGGGTGAGGAAGAGTGCTAAATCATGAAGGGTGATGTCGTGCATTGTTTGTTATTGTGAGGAAAGAGTGTAAAGCACAAAGGGTGATGTCGTGCCGTACAATGTACCATTCCATACCATATACATTGATTATACTGTGAGGAAAGAGAGTAAAAGCACGAAGGGTGATGCCGTGCCATGATTTACATTGATTACATTATACATTGCATAGTGAGGACGAGAGCAAAAGCATGAAGGGTGATGTCGTGCACTGATTTACATTGATTACATTATACACTGCACAGTGAGGACGAGAGTAAAAGCACGAAGGGTGATGACGTGCCATAATTTAAATTGATTACATTATACATCGGATAGTGAGGACAAGAGCAAAAGCACGAAGGGTGATGTCGTGCACTGATTTACATTGATTACATTATACACTGCATAGTGAGGACGAGAGTAAAAGCACGAAGGGTGATGTCGTGCACTGATTTACATTGATTACATTATACACTGCATAGTGAGGACGAGAGTAAAAGCACGAAGGGTGATGACGTACCATAATTTACATTGATTACATTATACATCGCATAGTGAGGACGAGAGTAAAAGCACGAAGGGTGATGCCGTGCAAGTTTGTGATTTCTTGTCCTTGTTGATATGCTGGTTTGTTGTTCCTTTCCTTATTGAGATTTCTTATATGAAACTGTTATCTCCCCACAGCATGTTCCCCTTCCTTTATTAATTGTTTTCTCCCTATATTTTTTATCCATTGTATATATGTATATATGTATATATGTTTAATTGAACTGCACAGGTTTATTTGGTAGTCTGGTTCTAGCCTCGTCACTACTTCGTCGAGGTTAGGCTAGGCACTTACTCAGTACATGGGGTCGGTTGTACTGATGCTACACCTGCACTTCTTTATGTTGTGCAGATTACGCAGCCGGACCCGGAGGACATCATTAGTGGGAGTGTCTTCCAGCTCATTATAGAGGCTTCGAGGTATACCCGCTGGCGTTCGTGGGCCTTGGCGTCTCTTCCATCCCTTTGTCTTTGATTCTGTCTTGTTTTTCCTTTAGTTTCAGAGGCAGACATGTATTTCCTTTCAGACTTGTATTTAGCACTCTTAGACAGTTCTTGAGTTAGTGACACCAGGTTTTGGGAAATTTTGCGTCGATGTATTGTGATTGTCTTTACTTAGTTTAAAACCGTATTTATTTTCACTGTTTAATTTGTGAACTGATTTAGTTTATTCTGTTAGAATGATGTTATGATGCTAGTTTAACTACACACGTTGGCTTGTCTAGCGGGTTCAACGTTAGACGCCATCACGGCCCGTCGGTGGGATTTCGGGGCGTGACATATACTTTTGCATATTGCGTGCAGATGTTGGCTGCAGATGTTGTTGTGTTCGAGGGTTGTTGGATTTGAAGATGTACCTAGGTCCATATTGTAGCTGCCTTTGTTGTTCGGGGTAGCCTTAGATTAAATTGTGTTTTTATGTACTTTTCAAGCATACTATGTATTTATTTCATTTCCGCTTTGTAAACTCTATTCTTAGAAGCTCATGATTTTTACTACCGGTCCTTGTGAAATGTATTAGATCTAGATACTTTATTCTGTTTAATTGACTTGTTAACATTATTGAAATTAGATAGTTATTAGTTGGCTTACCTAGCTGGTTGGGCTAGGTGCCATCACGACTAGCGGATTTTGGGTCGTGACAACTTCTAGCATCAAATTTTTCTAGAGCTTCCTTGCTATTATTGTGAATATAGCATTTTCAACCAAAATCTCTAAGATGTGATAAGTTAGTTTTCTTCCTTTAGGTAATCCATAGGGAGGTTTCTCTAGATGGGGTCTAACCATACATATGTTTAGGAGGTAACATGCAGTGTTAATAGCTTTTGTTTGAAAGTTCTTAGGCAGAATCCACAAGTTGAATGCCCAGTTTCTTTTGGATTATTCTGAGAAATGTGCAAAATATATCAAAAGTTTCATCTTTACTAGAAAGAAAGAGGGTCCATGTGTGTTAGAGTAGTCTTCAACTATCACCAGAATGTATCGATTGCCACATTTACTCATGACCATCATCCGACCTCAAAGGTCCATATGGAACAGCTCCAAGGGTCTAGAGGTACTGACAACCTTTTTAGATATAAAGCAGGACCTCACATGCTTTCCTATAACACATGCATCACACACTTTATCATTTTTAAAGCTGATTTTTGGCAATCACACAACTGGGTTTTGAGGCCAGTTTATTAAGCTGAGCCAAACTCGCATGACCTAGTCGTCTATGACGCAGTAAGGGGTCATCATCCAGCACACTGAAATATGTAACTTTATTATCAGGTAGAGACATAATGGATTCAATTTATACATTTTGATGTCTATTTTCCTTGAGTTTGTCTCACTGAATTCCGCACTTGTTATAAGACATTCAACAGCGTCAACAAGACCTTGTTCCCCTTGTCATCAACAAATTGTAGTTCAACCCATTTATACAATATATATTTTCTATAGCTTTAGAGAGTGACTTACCAAGCTTAAATATCCCTGTGATTTCACCTTTTTACCATTCCTAAAAGCCACACCCAAACCTTGAAAGGCGGTTAGTGAGAGGAAACTTTTCTTCCTCCCTATCACGTGCCTTGAGCAGCTACTATCAATATGCCAGTTTTGGCTGCTTCCTCTTACTTTACCCTGCAAAGCAGATCAAGTGTTAGATTTAGGAACGCAGACTAGCTTGCGTCCCCACTTGTGATTAAAGGGATGACAAATATTTTTTAGTCAAACTTGGTGAGTTAGAATTCATACCAAAGGAAGTCTTTCTTTTTCTTTTTCTTTTTCTTTTTTAATTTTGCACTGCAACCTTTTTATTTTGAGCATTGAACAACGATAAGAAAATTTTGAAAATATACAAAGTAATAATTTTTCGCAACTCCCTTGCTCTAGTACTAATCAACAACTAAAACATACAATTTGTATGCAATTTGCATAAAAAATTATTATTGCATACACCTTACATACAACTTGTATATAATATATTTTTGTATGTATTTTATATGTCGTTTATATTAATTTTATATCTATGTATGTTCAGTAATATATCGGACATACAAATAATATACACCAACATACAAAATACATACACTTATTTATCTACAACATTTTTCTTCTTCTTCAAGTTTCAATTTGAAATTCCAACCAACACTAACTCTAGCGTTCACCAAACTCCCTCAAATCTCTCTCTCTCTCTCTCTCTCTCTCTCTCTCTATATATATATATATATATATATATATATAAGTGGGCAATAATAAAGTGAGGTGGCACCTATCTTAGGCCAAGAAATATATTTATCTTTTTTCTCCTTTTTTGGGATTTCTCATCATTCTTTAACTTTATTTTATAATAAAATTAAAATTTTAATTTCATAACTCACAACTCTTTATCTTCATAACATATACTTTTAATAGTCTCAATGACTCCAATCCCTTTCATATTCATAACCTCCAAAAATTTAATATGTAAGTTTATAATAATTTATCTCATTTTTTTAATCTTCCCCTTCATTTCTCTCATTTTCATAACTCATACTACCTTAACTTCTACTTTTGATAATATCCATAACTCTCATACTTTTCATATTCATAACCCCCAAATAATTAATTTAAAAATTAAAATACCTTATGGTATTCATCTATTTTTTCCTATATAAATTCATAACTTTGTTTCATGAGACCCCTACCCAAGACTACCATTTCTATTCTTCACTTGAAATAGTAATGATGTCATATTTACTGCAACATCCGATTCATGTTTTAGTTTGTCTTGAGGAAGAAAGCTCTTGAATAATGATCGATATTGCGGGAGTCGACAAGAATGCGAAAAATTATACACTGATTTGTATTTCTATTTCCTTCTATTTTCTTAAGATTAAGGTCTCAAGTTGTATCTTTTTCTTCTCTATTTACTTTCTCATGTGGTCTCTTTCGCTTTATTTTCTATCAACTTTTGTTTTTCTCAAGTTTGTATTTTCATTTAGATTCAAATTAATTACTTATGAGTTAAACTTTGTTGGAAGTCTGCTAACTACTAACCAATAACAGCTCATTGTGTAAAAGGGATAAATTTTAAACATTCAAATACGCCCTTCATTGGATATTTTGGCAACACATCTTAATTTATTTAGCGAGTAAAAAGTGTTAGAGCTAAAAGTCACAGAGGCGCAGGTTCTTCTTGCTGAGTCATCGGCATGTAGGTGTTAGAGCTAACTGATCAGTGGTTGCACAATAGGTGTCGCACCCGGCTGACTATAGCACGACTCGGTAGAGTAAAAAAAAAAAAATATATATATATATATATATATAATGCATGTAGGACTCACTGGAATCATATTCTGAACATTTCGGAGTGACGGAAGGTCGATATTCTCTGTACATGTTATTAGGACTAACTCTTCATCAAGAATCTTATAAGAATCAAGAAGTACCAACAACATTGATAACATAAGAATAAGAGAATCAACCTCAACATCAATTGTTCCATAAGAAGGGAAACTATGTAAGCACTGCTAGCTTCTAAGAGTAGAGTATCTTTGGAAGCTCGTTCATCGCATTATGTACAATCAGAGTCGTGAAAAAGAAGGAAAGGGATAGCCTCACATACCTTGTGTATATACTGCCCAATCTCAAGCTATGCAAATGTCATGACTCCTTAATCTACAATAAGATAAATGACAATATCGTCATCGTTTAAGCGTCGTAACTATTATGTATCGACCATAACATAGTTTACGATGAAATAGGCAGCACCTCCCCTATATATATGACTTCACACAAGTCAAAACAATCACCAAACAGCCCAAACAACATCAATAATAATCATATTGAGCCTCCCAAAACAGTCCACACAACCTAATCACTTCATACGTAAGACGACCACTGTAGTAGTGTAAAACGACCCGGAAATGTTACGACGAACGACCATCCCACCACCCTAAATCTATATGGTGTTTCTCCACACCCTTCCTCCTCCAAAAATCTACGAAAAAGTAGTAAAACACATAGCCCAACAGCAATACAAAACAGTCTGCTATAAGTGAATAACTCGAACTCACGGCTTCCGATCACCGTCCCGTGAGTTCTTACAAGTGTAGAACGAATTACCATGAATTTAAAGCATAAAAAGCGGATCAAAGAGATCAGTAAAATCACCTTACTTGTTGGATAACTCAGCCCTTATCTTGGTTTTTCAAACTCTAGGTTTTACCCCCAATTAGAACTTGAAAGAGAGAGAAAATCAATTAGGGTTTGTGGATAATTTTTGGGAGGAAGCTTGCAGGGGTTTAGGTTTGGTAATTTGTGATATACAATGAGGTTTATATTGCAGGAGATAATACTTTAAATGGGATCTTTGGCCGACCCGAAATTGCCTATTTTTGGGCTCTTATTTAACCAAGTAGGTGACATACCTACTTGTCACCTAGCATCCCATGCAGTCTCGCAACAATGCCTATATCTCTCTATTCCGTTATCATATTGATAAATGGTTTAATGGGTTAGAAACTAGACTCATAGATCTTCAATTTGGTAGGTATATCACCCCGTAATTCTAATTAAATTAGGAGAAAAGCTTAGTAACATTTGACCTAAAGTTTAAATAAAATTATGAACATAAGTTGCGACACTTTTTGTCGACTTTTGTTTCATAACTCGTTTGACTTCAAGACTTATGATACGGATATTATATGATTCAAATACTTTAAAACACAACCTCTTGAAAATATTAAGAACCCCTAGGTTTACCTAAAAATACGGGTTACAACATCCTTGATTCGTTTAACTTCTAATACTTGTTAATCACCCTTATACACTCTTGTATCATTTAAGACCAATAGGATTAACTTCTTATCGTCTCAAAGATAAAGTCTTCTCAGATTTACGTTGAATAACTTAGTAAATGAACCAACGTATGTGAATATGGTCTGTAACACTCTTCCCCCCTTAGGAACATTTGTCCTCGAGTGTAAGGGTTTATGGGGAGCCTAACTCATCGTGGACTCCAACGGAAATTTATGGCCGAGTTTCCCCTATAAAATTGATACTAGCCAAACTTGCAAGCAGTTAAACCCAATGTATAGTCTTATAAGGCTATACCAAGAATTATGGGTATGTACATTATCTGTATATCACCATTTTGTATTAAGGAAGAGTATTCTCAAGCTACTACTTACCTCGTAGAGACATTTCACCTTCTAATGCATCTTGCGTCCCCCCGAGATCCTCGCTATCTTGAATCTGGAACAAGTAAGGGTATTTAGACTTGATCTCCTCTTTTGCTTCCCATGTAATTTCTTCCATGTTCTTGTTCCTCCACAATACCTTGACGGAAGATACATCCTTTGTTCTCAGCTTGCTGACTTGTTGATCTAATATAGCCACTGGCACTTCTTCATATGATAGATCCTCTATAACTTGTACATCTTTGATAGGGACGACCCGAGAAGGGTCTCCAATACATTTCCTCAACATACATACATGGAATATCGGGTGGACAAATTCCAATTCAGATGGCAATTCTAACTCATAAGGAACATTTCCAATTCGTTGAAGAATTTTGTACGGACCGATATACCGCGGACACAGCTTACCCTTCTTCCCGAAATGCATAACACCCTTCATCGGCGAGATCCTTAGGAAAACCCAATCACCAACCTCAAACTCCAGATCACGACGTCAGACATCAGAATAAGACTTTTTCCTGCTTTGCGCCATCCTCAGCCGCTCTTGTATCATTTTCAACTTCTCAATGGCTTGGTGAATCAAATTTGGCCCATATAGTTCTGTTTCACCGACTTTGAACCATCCAAGTGGTGATCTACATCTCCTCCCGTATAGTTCCTCGTACGGGGCAATTTTAATACTAGAATGGTAGCTATTATTGTAGGCAAATTCTATGAGTGTAAGATGGTCATCCCAATTCCCCTTGAAATCCAGAACACATGCTCGTAGCATATCTTCAAGTGTATGAATGATACATTCAGCCTGTCCATCAGTTTGTGGATGGAATACAGTGCTGAGATTCATTTGTGTGCCTAAACCTTTCTGAAAAGACCTCTAAAAGTTAGCCGCAAATTGTGCTCCTCGGTCTGATATAATAGATACTGGCACACCATGAAGCCTAACAATCTTCTTGATATACAACTTTGCATAATCTTCAGCTATGTAAGTTATCTTAGCTGGCACAAAATGGGCACATTTTCTCCTAATTCTAAGTAAATTAGGAGAAAAGCTTAGTAACATTTGACCTAAAGTTTAAATAAAATTATGAACATA
>ML366841.1:0-12525 GCA_005239505.1 Nicotiana paniculata | reverse complement strand
CAATATTAGGCCTAAAAGGAATATTTCTACTAAAATAGTATAACATTTGAGTGTGGTAAAAAAATAGTTGTTCACATCTCTGATAATATGTTTGCATATGTGCTTGCGTTTCATGATATTTATGATTCTCTGAAAATTTACCCTATGGTGTTCATCTATGTCTTTGATTTTCTTGCTTTTCCCGCTTAAATCAATGTTTACTCATTAATTCATGTGAATACCTAATTTCGTATGATTTTACTCTACTGTGATTACTAGGGTTTCAGATTTCTTGACCATTATCTATTTAATTCGTGTTGACTTCCTTTAGCTGATGTTGTCCTTATTCGAGTCCCTGATTCCCTGAGATTAGTGTCCTTCACTGATCTCCTATGGTAATACATTACTGATTTTGACCTATGAGTTATTCACATGCCTTATTTGATTGATTCTATTGTTAATCGATTCTTATAGACCTTTCCTTAATTAGATTTTCTGAACCTAGACTAATTACTTGTTCTATATGCTGAAATTATTTCCCAGTGTGGTATTCCAGTCATACGTGATACTTTCCCTAATTGGTGCTAATTTCCTGAGATTTGAACCTCACTCGAGAGTTTCTTGCTGATTTTCATCATTCCCTGCCTTATTTTTCGTAGTTGATTATGCTAATTCTTATGACATTCCTTAATTAATATGTTATGTACCTAGCCTAATTACCTGCCCTATTAGGAGGAAATGCATGTCTATAGAAGTTCTGTCCTGCAGTATTCCTCTGTGAGTTATAATTGGTTCTAAACTTGTTGCTTCCTGGTCCATTGACATTCAGAGAGGTGGACTCCATGACTAGGAGATTGTTTGGCCTAATTTCTCTCTGCTTTTCCTCCTGGATAAAGATGGAGAAGGCCTGTGCAATACTAGGCAAGGGGTTCATCATCAGAATGCTTCCCCTAGCCACTGTGTAGACTTCATTAGGTCCCATTAGAAATTGAATTAACCTTCGATCTTGTTCTTCCTTGTACAAATTTGCCTTGGCACCACAGGTGCACTGACACCCACACTGAGCACGTGCGTTCAAAGTATTAAGCTCCTCCCATAGCTTTTTCATCTTGGTGTAGTATCCAGTTATGTCTAGGGTTCCTTGATTTATGTCATTAATTTCCTTTTGTAACTGATAAAGTTTTGCTCTGTTGTCTGATCAATACCTATCCTCTAGCTCTTGCCACAACTCCTTTGCGTCACTCACGTACTGTAAACCATCAACCAAATCCTTTGAGAGTGAGTTTAGAATCCACGAAGTCACCATATCATCACACCGTGCCCACTGGTTAGACCCTGTTCCAACATTAGGTTTCTTACATTTTCCTGTGATAAATCCGACCTTATTCTTCACGGAGAGAGCCCTAAGAACACCTCTCTTCCAGGATCTATAGCTGGTGCCGTCAAATATCACCAGTACCAAAACTGTTCCAGCACCTTCCGACGGATGCATGTATAGTGGATTAGTTGAATCCAAAATTGTAGCGGTGTCTCCAACCATGAGATGAAGCAGAGAATGTCAGAAATCTGAATTAATTGAAGATTGAGAGTGTGCGAATCAACGAATCACAGAAAAATTATGGACTGAAAATTTTCTGGAAAAACTTCCGATCTGTGATCTCAAATCGGATGAGAGAAGCGGAGAAAGAGAATAGAATGTGAGTTGGAACTCCACTCTGATACCATGTTAAAGATGGAGGTCAATAATCCATAGACCTCCATTGATGAGCTCAGAATGAGCTTCAGAGAATGATCTAGAAACGAGAGGAATTGGGAAAAATGAAAACTGACTTTATTATCTCATGTTTGAACAATATATACATATGTGACTAAGAGGAAAAATGAAATGATTACTAACTACAAAAATGCCACTACTACTAACTCAATCACTTAGTTAACTAACTCAACTACACACCTATAAATACATCAATTATTCCCAATACCCTTGAAGAAGATCTAAAAACCCCATAAACTCTTGGGATATTCACAAAGAGATTAAAATATGGCCGGATACTTCTTGACAATCAAATAGTTCAAGAAGCTGGAGATCAAATACATCTTTAGGAGGTCCGCATCATCCTACATTCGAGAAATACTCTGTTTCAGTCCTCGAATCACGAAGATAAACATGAGAGAAGAATCAAGGGAGAAACATAATTGTACTCACAATTGATTAGTAACAATATTTTTCTCTTATTTTGTGATTGCAGTTTATTATTTGCAAATATGTATATATAAGTAAAGTATTATGTTTTTGTAAATACATTAAATTTTGAACACTTTAACACAACTAAGAAAATGTAGCTTAGTAATAAAAGGTGTTAAAAATATTGACATCCGTGGTTTCGATGCTTTCTTTCAGCATTTGTACACACTCTTTTGGTTAAAAACAAAGTCAGTTTGACTGG
This sequence comes from Nicotiana paniculata, assembly GCA_005239505.1. Classification (NCBI taxonomy): domain Eukaryota; kingdom Viridiplantae; phylum Streptophyta; class Magnoliopsida; order Solanales; family Solanaceae; genus Nicotiana; species Nicotiana paniculata. Next base: position 10,099 of record ML366841.1, on the reverse strand, counting down.
AAACTTTTCAGAGCTTCATGACTTTTAAAAGTCTGTGTAACTTTTACTTTTTTTTTTTGGTTGGTAAATAAAGAATTTTATTAACCAAAATTGAGAATATATACAGCTCAAAAAAAAAAAAAGAAGAAAAAACACAGCAAACTAGCTAATTCGCACTACACTTAACATGAAGCCCCAGTTTAGGAATCTACTCATTCAACTACTCTCCTATTCTCATATTTTGCTGACCTTAGTATCTGGTTACTGGGTAGAATTTTAATCTTTGATGTGTACAATTGTTACTTCTATCTAATTTAAGTGTTTTTATGATTTAACTAAATATGTAATCTATACTCTTAAAATGGTTAAGGACACGTGGCACTAATCAGAGACTCAATTGAGAATTACTAGAGCAATATCTACTAGAGTTAATCCTGACCCCATCATATCAAAGCATTTTTAAGTCTGATAAAATTTGAACATTAATGCCAAATCACACGTATAGATTTGCAACCTATGCGGTCATTAATTAATTTTTTTTAACTCTTCCTTCCTCTTCTCCTAACCAAATGGTCAAATTCTTGCAGATTTCTGTCATTATCGTATGTAATATGAATCGTTACGAAACAAACAAACTAATTAGAAAGAGAAATCCTCCCTAATGTTTTCTTGTGAGTATAAAATTTTTATAATGGCTATGCTGAGCAACCCAAAATATAATAAGCCTGATGAAATTTCCAAAAAAAAATAAAAATAAATAAAGAAATGAAAAAGTAACTAGCTAAACTAGATTAATCAAGGATAATTTACATATTGGCTTGCTTTAGTTGAATCGCAAAAAGAAAAACAGTGAAATACTTTTTCTCTCACTTTTTTTTTTTTAATTTTTAAATATTATTTGTTTTGTTCAGTGGCTATATAACTATCCCCAACCATAAAAAACCAACCTTATATATACCCCGCAAGCATGCATCAAAACAAAATAACGTCGAATCCCATTACGATTGAACAAATGAAAATGCCTTTAACGTACAGTTCAAGTGTTGAATGAGAGTTGAGAAAAGTCATCAGATAATCCTCTAGAAGAACGCATATCAGCTTCACTTGCATAAGAAGAGTAAAAATCATCATCCCCTTCTCTCTCTTTTACTTCCTCAATTCTCTCCATTGCTTCCTTCATATCAAATCTCTTATCCATATCAGGCTCACAACAACTCAATCCTATCTTCAATAACTTCATCATTTCCCCCTCAGAATTCTTTATTCCTCTCATGTCCTTCTCGAATACATCTACATTTGGTGAATCCTCGTTAACAACTGAACGTACCCACGTCGCCAAATCAGTGTCGCTTCCTTTGCCTTGTTGCAAGAAATTAGACGGGAATTTCCCCGTTAGGATCTCGAGTATTAAAACTCCGAATGTCCATACGTCAGTTTTACGTGTGATTCGGCCACTGTGCTTGAATTCGGGTGATTTGTAAGCAATCATGTGTTCTTGAGCATGCTCTAGGTTTACAGCTGGTAGTAAGGCGTAGTCTGTGAGCAGTGGCTCGTTGGATTCGTTTAGAAGAACGTTGGAGGATTTGAGATGACCGTGGGGTGCTGTCAAGCTTGGAAGCTCGTTGTAGAGGTATAATAGTCCTTTGGCTACTCCCTTCACTATTTTTAACCGAGCTGCCCAATCCAGGTTTGGTTGCCCACGGGATTTGTTTCCTGATAAATATTTAGAGCGTTAACTCTCAACGTTTGAAGACATAAATAAATATACAAATGTTCTTTTTAGAAGTCTAAATTTGTAGATGAAATGGTCAAAAGATTCAATCACGATTCTCAGTTCAAGTCTAACCACCACTTGTAATCAAAGAATTTTTTTTTTCATGGCTATTGAAAAAGAATCAGAATCATATATGAGGGATTAGTTGCAGATGTAATTAAGCAAATAAATATGTATTTTTTTTAAAAGATTAATGTTTTTGGCTGAGACGATCATATAATTCATCATATTACAAGGGCCAATTTGGCATTAGGCTTGAATCGATTATTGACCGGAAAAAGCGATTCCTATGTAGATTCATGTCCTGACCTACCTTAGCTAGAAGAAAAAATTATAGACACCAACTAATTAATCAAGGCTCAATTTCAATACTCCAGAGGTTCAGCTGAGCATTTCTCAGAGGGTGTTTGGATGGGCTTAAATTTAAGTACTTTTTTTATTGAATGGAGTGTTTGGCAAAAAAAAAAAAAAAATGCTTAAAAAAAAGCTCTTAAAAAAAGTCAAAAGCAAAAAGTTGGTTGATCCCAACTTTTTTTATTTTGGCTAAAGCCATTTTAGTTTGACCAATAAAATTACTCTTTTGTCCCTTATAAGTTTTTATGATACCAAAATTATCCTAAGTCAAAGAAACTATTAAAATTTCTTTTTTTTTTTCTACACCCCCTCCCCACCCCCTGCCCCCACTCCCGCACAAGAAAATTATTTTTTTTACTTTTTTTTTATTTTCAAATTATCATTTTTTTCTGTACCCCCACACCCCTCCCCCACTCACGCACAAGAAATTTTTTTGTATTTTACTTTTTTCGTAATTTTTAATTTTTAATTCCCCCCACCCCTCCCAGAATTTTTTTTAATATATTTTCAGTTTTTTTTTTCATCTTTCTTTTTTAATATATTATACTTATATATAATTGCTACTTCTGTAATTAGTTCCTTTATAATGTTAACAATTTTAGGGATATTTTTATTTTTTTAATAGGAAAAAGTGCTTACCAACACTTGTTTGTCAAACACTTCAACAACTTTTTTTAAGCTTCAGCACTTTTATGCTCCAGCACTTAAAAGCTGCTTTTAAGTACCTGTGCTTAAAAGCCACATTTTTAAGCCAATTCAATCGGGATCATTTGTATCACAGCAAGTACGTATTGTTGGATATTGAGTTTGGGTCATGGGTCGTCACCCGCCAATATGGACCCGACCCGACCCAGTAAAAGAGACGAGGTTAAAAAGTTACCGAAGGAAGTTACTCATCAGTTACCACACCCACAATTACTTCTACCCCTATTGTGAACGTGTGGGAGTGGGATTGAACTTTTTAACTTCTCCTTAACAGATATAAAGAGGATTTCTCTTCTTCAAAAATATACAGAGAACAATTTTCTCTGTATCACCCAACATAACACATGTACAAAGAGGAAAGACATTAAAACTTTGTTTCCTAGGTAGATTTTGGGCAATTGTGTTGGTAACAATTACAACAATTTTCGGTACGCGTAACAAGATGCACATAATTTGTTATCGTAACACTTATCAAAATAATTCAAGCATAAAGTGCGTACCATGAAGATGAACAGCGAGGCTGACATTGTTGACATATTCGGAGACCAAAAGCTTTTCCTCCTTCCTATAATAGAAAGCGACAACAGGAAGCAAGTTGTTATGACTCAATCTGCCTAGCCTTCTCATATGCTCATGAAAATCTTCCTTGCCTACATTATTCATTTGCCTAAACCTTTTGACAACCATAACAGGTCCAGTGCTAAGTGCAGCTTTATAAGTTGATCCAAATACTCCACTACCCAATATTTCAGCTGACGCCTTCAATAAATCTGGCAAGTCAAATTTTTCCGTATCATCTATCAAAAATTGAATTTTTTGAGCTTGCTCAGGTCTCTTTCCGCCCTCCGGAGAACGGTCAGGAGCCACTATTTGGCCCTGTTCCATCTTATCTAGATCTGCCGAGGGTGCCTTCTGGTGAGTGGCGCCCCCGGGTGAATTGTTAGCTGTGCCTGATCTTGCTTCCGTTTCAGGCGTCTGCTTGCGTTGGCGAAGGATGACGATAACAACAATAATTGCAGCTATTGCCGCCGCCACTGCGATCACCACCAATATAATTGTCCAAAGAGCTATCTTTGGTTCACTCGTGCATTTCGATAATGGCCCATCACAAAGATCATTACCTATTTTATTAAAGGAATAAAATGGAGAATCAAATATAATTTCACGCATATATCTTTAACCAATACATTATAATCTTCATTAGAACATCATTTGGATGAAAATGAGGATATAGCTCATCAGATGAAATTTGTTGGGTACAAGATCATGAGATGTAAAACATGCACTAGTGGTGAAGGAAGATTTCATAAATGCCTATAGTCTGTGCCGAAGACAAGATTTTCACAATGGGAATTCAAAAAAATAAAAAATAAAAAAGTAAATACGCGAAGAAACCGAAATACAACATCTAATATAGTACATAATTTTTTTTGGACCTTATATTTTCTTTGTAATTTTCTGATAAAAGAGGTTTGGATGAACCCTTCTGGCCTTCTAGCTCCACCCATGCGACTATATCATATAAGGACTTACAATTGCCAAATATAGTTCCACAATCTAAATGGCATTTACTTCTCATCTCATTGTAGCATGCAATGACAATTATAGCAGTTCAATTAAGAAAACAGAGGAAGGAACAATTTAGTCACGTTGTTGGGAGTAAAGAAAAATCAGACACCTTGAGTTTGCATTCAGACGAAATAATTTAAGCTTAAGATTCATTTTAAAGTAGGACAACATGTTAGTTAGCTACAGTTAGCTAGATGATTTAAGTTTATTTAACGGACACATATCACACATTTTGTTAGGTTGGTAAATATCAGGTGTATGTAAGTTTTCGCAATGTACAAAAAAAAAACAATTACCTTCAAATGACGAAGGTTTGAGACTAGAAAGGCCACGAGGAATGGGACCCACAAGAGAATTGTTGGAGAAGTTCATATCCATAATCCTGTCTTGATTAAAATCAGGTAATTGGCCTTCAAATTTGTTATTTTCTAGCCTCAATTCCGTAAGCTTAGGCAATTGACCGAAAATGGAGGGTACTTCTCCTGTAAATTGATTGTTAGCAATATGAAACTTCTTTAACCAATGCATCCCTTCAAAAACACTATTGTCAATTTGGCCAGAGAATTTGTTGTTTGAAAAATAAGCAGTTTTCAATCCCGCAAGTTGACTCATAATTGGCAAAGGGCCTTCGAAATTATTGTTAATGAGACTAATGGTTCTGAAATTGGCCAATTCCTTAAGAGCGTCCACATCGATAGTACCACTTAATCCCTTATTCTCCAACCGCAAACCGAAAACGAATCCGTTTTCACAAATGACATTTTCCCAATTGTTGTTATCCGTCTTTTTATCGCAAGGTGGTACGTCGGCATTCCAATTGGAAAATGCGTCATTTTTCGACAAGGACTTACTGAACCTTAACAGAATCTCCGCTTCCGAACTTCCCGAGGAAGCGGAGACAACAGCCGCGGCAAGCAACACGGTGAGGAGGAGAAGGTGGTTGTGCTGACGATGATGGCGGTTGTGGTTGCTGTAACGGTAAGTCGCCGACATTGCATAGACTAGGAGTGGGGGTGCGCACACTTATGGGTGCGCGCCCTTACAAAGGGCTGCTACAAATGAGAAATAATAATATGGCTTACGCTGTAAGCTGGGCATGCAGAAAAAGTTTCAACGTTATCTCAAGGGAAAGGGATTAATTGTGTGGGAATGCATGGGAAGCTCAAAGGGGAGGAGAGAGAGAGAGTGTTTGAGAGGTGATAAGAGTGAGGTTGGAGAAATGGACAAATGGGAAGTTGGGAGCTCAAGTTGACAATGTCTTCTATGGTCTTGGCTTATATCAGTAAACTACGCTCTGCCTTTGAACTCTAATATAATTTTAAACACTCCACTGCCTCCAAATTCTACCTAGAGATCGAGCCTAAGCCATGCCAACAAATATGTGCCACTAGCTCGAATTAATATTAAATGAGCACAAAGATTTATTATACTTTTATTTCTTTTCCTATCTTACAGCTTCTCGAATAGATAGTGTTCAGGGGCATATGTAGTATTAAGGTGATGGTTCGATTGAACCCATAACTTTTAATGCATGATATATATTATATAAATATTTATTAAAATTGTAAGAAATAGTAGATATATATGAACTCATAGCTTTAAAAGTATAATGCGTTCAATGGTAACAAATTTAAAAATTGAACTTATTGAGTTTAAATCTTGAATCCACCTCTGATTGTGTCTTGAGAAGATAGAAGCAAATCATGATATTATTTACCCGTAAAGCGATATAGTTGAATTTAAAGCGTGGTTTATAGACACGTGAATTAAGTTGATCCAAAAATATAGGAAAATAAGAACATAAATAATATTATCAAAATAACTTAAAGAAAAATACAAAGCATGCTTATGGACTTAGCTTCTCCTGAAGCGATGGTAAGAACAATATCAAGTGCAAAATAAAGAAAGTAGATTGATAGAATACAAATAGATTTAGCTCGTGTGTACAGAATGTTTCGTGTCCAACTATGGATACGAATTTTTCTATTTATAGCTTTATTCATGGAGACAAGATCCTCAAATCAAGCTCTCATTTATTGAGAATAATAACCCACTTGATGGCTGCATAAAGTCAGTGGTGGACCCAAGCGGTGGCTAACGGGTTCAACTGAACCCGCTTTACCAAAAAATAATACTGTGTATATGTATAAATTAGGATTAAAGATGTATAAATATTTATTTGAACCCACTTGACAACTATTATTTTACGACTAAAGTTATATACTTCTAAGATTGAACCAACTTGCACAAAATCCTGGGTCCGCCACTGATAACAGTTGATCATTAGCATAGAGATTTTTTGCAACGACTGCTCATTAAATGTTATCTTTTTCAACGAGTGTCTTCCTTTCAAATCTTTGTTCTCAGTTCCAATGCCTTTAAAATTTATTTAACACCGATCACATGTTTATATTCGGTACCACCTAGTTGCTGATTCATATCATACCAGTCTTCAGTTTTACGTGTCAACCCATAGAGCGTTCACTTGGCATTAATCAATTTTTGCTTATATAGATAGTCCTCATATTTTTCGGTGACAATACTTTGGTATTATCGAGAAGTAGATAAAACCTCTTTTCTTAGCGGGTAAGTTTCTGAATGGTTTTTGACACTTGAAAGGACAGACATCTCCTTGCATTTAATGAACCTAACATGTGTTATTCCACGTTTCACCAAATATTTTTGCCCAGTTTTCAAGGTAATCATGACCATGAATTCTGTTTCCTATAAACTTCTCCACTACCTTTCACTTTTCTCTTTCACTTTTACAAATCCTTCTTCATCGAATTTTCTCAGAATTCAACTGCAAAACCCCACTTTCTCAGTTAAATCTTCTTACCCAGATTTTCAACAATGTTTCCTACTTCTTTTGTCCCCGAAACTCTAGCATTATCATCGATGGTGGCCCTAAAAAGAACAAAACGAAGGAAGTCGATGTTGAATCCTAGCCTCCTACCGTTAACCTATCATAGCTCTTCAGTTTAACTTCCAATCAAATGTTCAAGTTCAAAAGGAAATTATCAACCCCCATAATGACAAAAACTGGCCTGTCTGTAAGTATCCTTCTTCCATTTGCCCTGTTAGCATTCCCGTCATGAAGGAAGATTGTGACTGGAATATGATCGAAATATGTTCCCCCAATGAGGTGGAAAGGGTCACCTTTAGCAAACTAGGGTTCATGTGTGTTTATTGTAATGACCAGGCCGGTCGTTTTATATATTGTAGCCCCGTTTCCCTATTTATTATTTCTTCTATGTTCATTTGTGATTATGTGACTTGCCGAGGTGGTTAGTTTTTTTCTGGAGATGATTCGAAGTGAATTAGGATACTAATTCCCAAGGTTGGAATCTTAAGTTAGAAGAGTTGACCGGAGTTTGACTCTTGTGTAGACGACTTCGGGGTGGAGTTTTGATGGTTTTGATAGCTTCGTATGATAATTTTGGACTTAGGCGTATGTTCGGATATTGATTTGGAGGTCCATTGGTTGGTTTGAGGCTTTTTGGCGAAAGTTGGAAAGTTGGAAAGTTGAAAAGTTGAAGGTTTGAAAGGTTGAGAGGTTTGACTGAGAGTTGATTTTATTGATATTAGGTTCAGATTTTGCTTTCGGGAGTTAGAATAAGTCTGTTGTGTCATTTGGGACTCGCCTGAAAAATTTGAGGTCATCCAGAGTTGATTTTATATGGTTCGGCATTAGTTCTAAAGTTGTGTTGACCTATGTCACTGCATAGTTTTGAAGATTGACAAAAGGCTGACCAGTTGAACCAGGTACATCAGAGCACACATCTTGAACTAACTAGCTGGCACATGAACCGTATATGCTTAGGAGATGTTTTGAATATGAAATATCAATGAACCAAGAGATTGTCTCCTAATACGAAAAGGTTGCAAACTGATCTGATTAATTTGAAGACGAATTCAGCAAGGAAAGTAACAAAAGAAAGGAAGTTGAGTTTGATTCGAATTGGTTCACCCAGGTAGAGTTGAACTGGAATTGGAAGACAAGCTTAATGACTGAATTTATAAATACTTGATGTATTTCTGCTGGAATTCAAGACACACAAAGCTGAAGTGAATCAAAATCTGAAAGCAAAATTCCTAGAGTTATTTTTGCTAGCAGAATCATTGTGCGATGCAAATGCTACAATTCAATTAGAAGAACCAGTTCCATCTGATAGTTTATTGAGTCTAGTTGATTGTAGTAGGAGTTTTTAATATTGTATCTTTCAGCTTTCATAGAAGCAATTGTAATAGGTACATATTGATCAAGTAAGAGTTAACTTGAGGTGTGTAGAAATTAGATAGGGGCTAGTTACTACAAAGGATTAGAGTTAGTCCTTAGGATTACAAAAGAGTTTATTTTGTAAGTCCGTTTGGCTCAGAGTTATTAGTGAAGAGTTGAGCAAATCCTACTGAGGAGTAGGTCGTGGTTTTTTCACCTTTTGAGCAAGGTGTTTTCCACGTAAAAATCTCTGTGTTTTTACTTTACTTCTTTTTATTATTCCGCATCACATAGTAGTTGGAACACGAAGAAGAACCAGGTTCTTCTACTGAGACAACACTCAAAAATTGGGTACCACACAAAGTAACCTATCTTCTTGTGTGGTATTGAAGTCTAAAACATCAGTTTGTATCAGAGCAGGTTATCCTTGAAAGGCTAACACCTTGGAGAAGATCAAGATGAGTGCACCATCTGGAAATTGGAAAGGTCAATCAACTGCAAGGACACCACTCTTCAATGGCCAATACTACTCATGGTGGAAAAATAGGATGAAGGATCACCAAATTGGAGAAGACTATGAACTATGGGACATAGTCACTGATGGTCCTCTAGCTACCATGATGAAGACTGCTGAAGGTATAGATATACCAAAGACTAGAGCTGATTGCACTGCTGAGGATCTAAAGAAATGGGAGAAGAATGCAAATGCCAAAAAGTGGCTAATATGTGGACTAGGTCCAGACGAGTACAACAGAATCTAAAGATGCACCACTGCCAAAGAGATTTGGGACACCTTGAAAGTAGCCCATGAAGGAATACCTCTGGTAAAAAGGTCAAGAGGTACTCTACTATACTCTCAGTATGAAAACTTCACTATAAAAGAAGGAGAGACTATTCAAGAGATGTACACAAGGTTCACAACCTTGACTAATGAACTGAAGTCTCTTGGAAGATCATTCTTGAAGAGGACAAGATTGAGAAGATCCTAGCAAGGGTCTTGCCTATTTCTTAGGAAAGCAAAATCACTGCTATCCAAGAATCTAAAAATATGGCAACCCTCAGATTGGATGAGCTAATTGGAAACCTCACTGCCTATGAACTGAGAAGGCAGACAATGAAGATGGATGGTCCAAATAAGGAGAGGAGTCTAACCCTAAGAATCACCGAGGGAGCAAATCTGGAAGAANAAGGAGAGGAGTCTAGCCCTAAAAATCACAGAGGGAGAAGGTCTGGAAGATGATGAGATGGCCATGATTACCAAAGAATTCAGAAACTTTCTCATGAGGAAGAAAGGCATCTCTAGAGGAGGAAACTACAACAAAGCAAAGGCTCCACAAAGACCAACCAACGATGGATGCTATAAATGTGGTAAGACTGACCATCTCATTAAAATTTGTCCTCAGTGGGAAGTAGAGTGGAAAAAGGAAAGACATGATAGAAGGAACAGGTTCAACCAAAGACAAACACAACAAAGGCTATGGTTGTTGCTTGGGGGGAAA
>ML366837.1:0-32804 GCA_005239505.1 Nicotiana paniculata | reverse complement strand
AAAATGACTTAGCCACAAAGTAGAACTCTCTAAAAGATAGACATTCACTCTAAATAGAGTTCTTATCCAATTTATCCCTCCATTCCCTGACCTATAAAAAACTAGAAGTTCAATTTTTAAATTTGCGTTGTGTGACAAATATTTTGAAAAATCGTGAACGGTTATTTTTGCTAAATAAAGATTTTGGTAAATTAACAACAAACAATATATATTGATATTCAAATTGATTATAGCATTCTTGTGAGATGCGAAGGAAGAAGTTATGGGTTTATCAAAATTGGGGTTAAGTGTATGTGTTGTTTAATTATGTTTATCATAAATATTCTATTTTAGAGTTTTATCTGATGAGTATTTGCATTAAGTTTTATTTAAACCAACACATTATTTAATACTATTTATATAATTTTTTCAATTAGTATATTCACTGATTTTGATACACGCACAAAGCGCGTATTTTAAAACTAGTTATATTAAAAGCACGTATGCCCTTAGCGAAATGCGTCCACCTTTTTTACTCTTTAAAAATAGAGTTTACATTGGATAAAATAGTAATTTAGTTATTTTCCTATGTAGGAATACTCATTTAATTATTTCTTAATATGTAGGAATAATCATTTAATTATTTTCCTAATATTTAGGATTACAAAATCAACTAAATTTTATATATTACATTCTTCCTTATTTGGTTATGTAGAAAAAATTAATATTTAGAACTTCAAAAATATTAACTTTTTATTTTATATAAATTTTTACACTTAAATTATATGTAAATGGCAAGAAAAGGAAATAATTAAAAATACCGACCAAATATGACGTAACAACTTGGTATTTAGAAGTTTATCCCTTGGACAGATACCACGAATTCAATCAAAAAAGAAAGAGGACGTATGACGTTCTTGAAAGATGACGGAGTAACTTTTTTATATTTTGATTTAAGTGAAACTCTTTTATATACTAAAATACTTTAAAATATACAAAACTATTTCCCACTCATTTGATTTCTTACGATTTGACAAAATAATTTTTATTCGATAAAATATAATTGTAATCAAATATTTAAAATTTGGTATGAGCTAATAATAATAATTTAAATCAATAGAATATAATTTATATCTTTTATTACTCAGAATAAATAATTAAGTATTTGGAATAGCTAATTAGGAAAAAAGATTTAATTTCATTATTTTTCGAATTCATCATCCAAGTAAAACTATCTTCAGTTTGACAAAAATCTTGGCTTAATAGATATATTTCAATAAAAACGTGTCACGGCCCCAAAACTACCCCGGCCGTGATGACACCTATCGCGATACTAGGCCAACCAATTCAATACTCGAAGCATAAAGAGTCCTTTCATTTATGTCATTTCTAAACCGATGATTCATAAAAGTTCATCTAAGCATTTTTAAACAAACTAAGATATGCCGAATAATAGATACAACCCAAAATCCCGGAGTCACTAGTCATGAGCATCTAAAGATAGTACAAGTCTGGAAAATAAACATTATAATAGTAAGAAGGAGAAGGGCAAGGTGCGGACCCGTGCAGCTACCTCGCAAATCTCCGTGAGTCCCCGGGGACAGGTAGACAGCTCACTCTGTCCTAGCACCTAGATCTGCACACAAGGTGCAGGAAGTAATGTGAGTACGCCAAATCAGTAAGTAATAAAAGTAAATAAAGTCTGAGAAATACGAAACACATAAAAATACATCATAAATCCACAGCAAGTACCGTACTTATTTAAAAATCGTAGATATGTCAAATCATAACGCTTAAAAGCTGATTTCAAAGAAAATCATTTGAAAATGTAATTTCCAACAGTTTCAGTAAAATGTCAAAGAAGTTTAGTGTAAAAAAATGGTGTAAATCATAAGTAGACTCTCGGGCAAAAACGTGAATAATAAACCGCCCCTCGGGCATAACATCACTCAGAATCAGTCATTCAGCATGCCTCACAATCACTCGGTATCAGCCGCTCGGGCAATCTCACAGTCACTCATGCCTCTCGATCACTCGTCACTCGACACTCGCACTCAGTAGGTACCTGCGCTCACTGGGGGTGTACAGACTCCGAAGGGGCTCCTACAGCCCAAGCGCTATAACAAGCCATCTCGTGGCATCATCACTTAAGCTCTCGGCCTCTATCTATCATAAGATAGTGTAACATCCTGCGACGTGCAACCCGATCGCAGAATATCCTCACAACATAGGCCCTCGGCCTCACTCAGTCCGAAACCTCTCAAAAAGCCACTCGGGCTATGAGTAAAAACGGGGTACTCAACCCAAAAATATCACTTTATGTATCAAATGGTGTAAATAAGACTGAGTTTCGAGATCAGTTAAACATAATACGACTGAGTGTAAATCATAAGTCAACACAGTGAGGAATAGTAGTAAAAATCCCTCAAGGGGTCCAAACACTTGGCACGAGGCCCAAATACGGCATTCCGCCCAAAACATAGTAATAATCACTGAAACATGAAATATCATATGATTTATAATGAAATACGCAACTTAATAGTTTCTACGGGACGGACCAAGTCACAACCCCCAACGGTGCACGCCACACACTCGTCACCTAGCATGTGCGCCACTCCAAAATAGTGATAAAATGCGATGTCCGGGGTTTCATACCCTTAGGATAAGATTTATAGTCATTACTTACCTCAAACCGGACAAAACTCTAGCCAGCGATGCTCTTTCCCCTCGACTCGGCATCCAAATACTCCGAATGTATCCAAAATTAGTATATTATCATCAATATACGCTAACGGGATGAATCCCATATGAAAATTATCAAATTAGACCACAAATCCGAAATTGGTCAAACCGACCCTCGGGTCCATGTCTCGGAATTCAATGAAAATCACAATACTAAAATCCTTATTCACTCACGAGTCTACCCATGTCAAATTCATCGAAATCCGACCTCAAATGCCCATTCAAATCCCCAAAAGAATTTCCCAAACTTTCTTCCACTTTTCACCCAATTTCCACCTCAAATCACAAATTAAATGATGAAATTCAAGACTAAATCATGGAATTAAACCAAATATGGGTGAAGAATACTTACCCCAATCACTCTACTAAGAATCTCCTCAAGTTTTGCCTTCTCCCGAGCTCTCTAATGATTTTTGAGATTTTGGACTTAAACCCTCGTTTTTTAATATAAAACTTTCTGCCAAGGTGCATTACTCACTGTGATCGCAGAAATCCGCACGTGATCGCGAAGAACAAAATGACTCTGCCCAACATTAACCCTACGCGATCGCATAATACCATTCGAGATCGTGTTGCTCACCGCTGACTCCCTTACGCGAACGCGGAACTGACCTCGCGAATGCGAAGAGGCAACCATCTTGCCTCAGCTCAAACCCAACACTACGCGATCACATGCTCACCTACGCGAATGATGCTCCACTTGCCACACCCTATGAGAACGCAGACCCATGTCCTCGAATGCGAAGAAGAAACAAACAACCTCAGACCTTCCCTTACACGATCACATCCTTCACTCCGCGATCGCGATGAAGGGCAGAGACACTAGATGCAGAAACACACCAGCACTGAAATCATAGAGAAATATGGCTCGAAATCGTCCGAAACATACCCGTGGCCTTCGGGACCTCAACCAATAGTACCAGCAAGTCATATATCATCACTCGAACTTAGTCGAACCCTCGGAACGCTCGAAATAACGCCAAAACACCAAATTAATCCATGATTCAAGCCTAAGGATTTCTAAACTTTCAAAATTCGCCAACGATGCTGAAACCACCCAAACTACGTCCGAATGATCTGAAAATTTGCAAAATGACACTACGAACCTGTTCCAACTTCCGAAATTCCATTCCGACCCCAAGAGCTAATTTTCCACTACCGATCGGAAATCGCAAAAAACTCAATTTCGCCTATTCAAGCCTAATTCTACTCCGGACCTCCGAAATACATTCTGAACTCACTCTAATTCCCAAATCACTAAATAATCTATCCGAGCCATAAAAACCACATTCCGAGATCATTTACCCATAAGTCAACTTTCGGTTGACTTTTCCAACTATTAAGCCAACTTAAGAGACTAAGTGTCATTTCTCACCACGACCACTCCGAACCCGAGCCAACCGATCCAACACAACATAAATGCGTTAAAAAACACAAAATGAAGTAGGAATGGGGAAAATGGGGCTAAACTCTCGGAACGACCGATCTGGTCATTACAAAAAGATCACTGATGATGAAAGAAATTAGAAAATAAAGTCGAATCAATTATAATATAGTATCAAAAATTAACTTGGTTAAAACTCTAAATAGAAGAAATAAGAATGAAATAATAAGTATTCAAAATAAGTTGACATTTATTATTATTATTATTATTATTATTATTATTATTATTATTATTATTATTATTATTATTATTATTTTTCATCCATTCCAATAAATGGCCATCTATAGTTTTTTGTATACATAATAAGTTATTGGTTGTAAAATACACATTCAGTATTAGTCAGTTTTAGACCTTACATTGTTACTTAATTATTCATTTATTACTAGAAACTATATGACCTAGCCGTTCATTCCAATAGCTCTAAAAAGAAATATACAATTATTTTAATTATGTCACGACCCAATTTAACCCTCCGAAAGGTGTCGTGATGGAACCTAGTCTTTACGACTAGGTAAGACTATTATTGCGAATAATTTAAAGAAAACATAACGATAAAAGATAAACAACATATTTTAAATAAAAAGGATAGCGCCACTCGGCATATACAAAAATAATCTCCTAAAACTCGGAATGTCTCTAAATCACAAGCTTCTATAATCTATATAGCTCTATACAAAAGTCTGAAGATAAACAAAGAAATCTCTATGCGGGTGTCACGACCCAAAATTCATTAAGGTCTTGATGGCGCCGGACACCACTGCCAGGCAAGCCAATACTCAATAGTTAATTAAATTCTCATTTTAGTAGTTCTGAAATCATTTCTTTTCATTACATTAAATAGTAAATAGTGAACTTCCACTAAGTGTATAAAGTACTTTTAACAAACTCAACTAATAGTCATCCCAGAACCCGGTGTCACAAGTGCATGAACAATTTCTAAGGGAACACATAAAATACAATAACCGTCCGATATACAAATGGGACAACAAAGAAATATACAAGTACTCTGAAGGAGACTCCGCTGGCTGCGGTCCGTCTCGAGGAATGCAGCTCACCTAAGTCTCTGAATCAACCATACCACTATGCCCACAAGACCACAGTCCATACCTGTACCTGTACATCAAAATGTACAGCAAGTGTAGTGTGAGTACGAAAACAACGTGTACTCAGTAAGTATCCCGCCTAACCTCGAAGAGGTAGTGACGAGAGGTCAACTTTGACACTTGCTAGAGGTCAATTTAGTACAATCAAGGGTGACGCTAAGCATGGATGTCATAGTTAATTAACAAATAGTGACATAAAGGAATAACCTCTTTCATAATTACAAATTTTTGAATTCGTCATTTCAGTTGACAACTTATATTTCAAGGACAGTAAACATTTCAAATCACAGAAAGTACCCAGCAAATATCATGCGCAAGTAATACCGAGGTCGTATGACCCGGTCCAACATAAATGTAAACTGTGCACAGCCGGAGGGTCGAATGACGCGAACCATAGATGCATCTATTATCCCGCTCGCGAATCATACATGTGATGCGGTCAAATATAAACAAAGAATTACCCCGCTCGCGAATCATACATGCGACACATGTACTCATAGATACACACATTCAAACAGTAAGTCCATACTTTATCAGGAAAACAATTACCCAAGGAAGTGATAAATTCTCTTTTAATGGTCACAAAGATGGTATTTAAATCTTTTCTAGAAATTCATTTGCCAAGTTCGATAAGATTTAAACAATTTAAATTCATCAGTAAATTACAAGTATAGCAAGTAAAACATGCTTTTGGGTCTTAGACTACCCGGACATAAGCATAATAGTAGCTACGCATGGATTCCCGTCACCTCGTGCGTACGTAGCCCCCACAAATAGTAGCACATGATTGATTATTTCACCTATGGGGATAATTCCCTCTTACAAGGTTAGAAAGGAGACTTACCTCGCTCCGAAGTTCCATAACCGGCATTCCACACCCTTTTGAAGACTCAAATCCATGCACCACGCTCCAAAACTAGCCAATAATTATGCAAACCCATAAAAATATACTCTAATACTCACGACAATTCAATTTAAACAATGTCCCAACCCACTCGAAAAGTCGATAAACTCACCCTCGGGCCCACGTGCCCGGATTCCGAAATTTTTCATAGATAAAATTTACCCATAACCTCACGAACTCAAATATATAATATACTCCCAATTTCACGTCCAAGATCGTGGTCAAAATCCAAGAATACCCATTTTCTGGGTTTTTCCTCAAAATCCCAAACTTCTACTAATTTCTATGTCCAAATCCGTATATAATCATGTGTTTAACTCAAAACTAGCATAGATCACTTACCTCATGCTTGGTGGTGAAAATGGCACCTCAAAGTTTCTCCAAAATCGGCTCCCATGGAAGAAATGGGGTTGAAATTAGCCAAACCCCCGATTTAAAGAACCTCACTGCCTCCAGCAGTTCCGCACCTGCTGTCACTTTACCGCTTCTGCAGTTCTGCAGGTGCGACCCCACAACCGCATCTGCGGTCCTCCATCAGGCCCCCTCATTCCGCTTTTGCGCTTCCTCTCCCACAGGTGTGGTCCACTTTTGCGGCAAGGTGAACGCATCTGCGGTCCCAACATTTCCCTCTCTTGACTACATCTGCGCTCCTTCGGCCGCTTCTGCGGCTCCGCACCTGCGGCCAAAACCTCGCAGGTTCGGTTACACCAGATACCAGCCGCCTTAGTTTTTTCTCAAATTCCAAATTCGATCCGTTAACCACCCGGAATCCACCCGAGGCCCCCGGGACACCGTCCAATTACACCAACCAGTTCCAAAACATAATGCAGACCTGCTCGAGGCCTCAAATCACATCAAACAACGCCAAAACCATGAATCACACTCAAATTCGAGCTTAATGAACTCTAGAACTTCCAACTTCAACATTCGATGCCGAAACCTATCAAATCACATCTGATTGACCCCAAATTTTGAACATAAGTCACATTCAACATTACAGACCTGCTCCAACTTTCGGAATCAAAATCCGACCCCGATATCAAAAATTCCACTTCCGGTCAAACTTCTCAAAAACCTTCAAATTTCTAACTTTAGCCAAATGACTTTAAAATGACCTACGGACCTCCGAATTTACTTCCGATCACGCTCCCAACGCCAGAATCACCATATAGAGCTATTCCCAGACTCGCACTTCAACCCAGATTTATGAAATTCTTCCAAAAATGCTAGCTTCCACAATATGAGCCGAAACGCTCCCGGGTCATCCAAAATCCGATCCGAACATATGCCCAAATCTGAATTCATCATACGAGCATACTGGAACCTTCACTCCCGATTCTGAGATTGTTTACTTAAAAATCCAATCTTATTCAATTCTTCCAACTTAAGGTTTCCAAAATGATAATTTTCTTTCCAAATTGACTCCGAACTTCCCAAAATTCAATTCCGACCACGCCTACGAGTCATAATACCTGAAATGAAGCTGCTCATGTCCTCAAACTGCCGAACGACAAGCTAGAGCTCAAAACGACCGGTCGGGTCGTTAAACGGGAGAAATAAAAGGGGACTCCGAGGATCTGCGGACGCGAGCGGAAATACCTTGAAGTCTCCTGAAATCAGCATGCACGCACTAAATCTGAGGCTGATAGCTCGTACCTGGATCTGCACACGAAAACATGTGTAGAAAAGGGCATGAGTACACCACAATGGTACCTAGTAAGTGCCAAGCCCAACCTCGGTCGAGTTGTGACGAGATCAGGTTAGGGCCCTACCAGAGTAAATATAATGAATTAAGCAGTAAAAGATATAAATAAATTTTAAGGTAAAAAAGTTAAAGAAAATCACAAAATTAACAGTTATGGGAGCCCTCGGCTCAGAACAAGGTAAACACAACAGGGATTCTCCTAGGATACCGTCCCGTAGTCCCGAAATTATTATGCAGTATAGGGGGATCTCCCGGAATACGTTCGTAGTCCCAAAGTAAATACGCCGCTCAAGATGACATGACAGTTACGACATTGAATTATACTGTTTAGACTAAACGCAATCAAGGTAAACAGGGATCTGCTTGCGCATATTTCACATAATCTCAGATAGTCAGTTAAAAACACGTAGGCATGCTTTCCTAATCTAAGCTAAGCAATTAAACATAGCAGTGCAGTTTAGCAAAAGAAAACAGTTTATGACTTAGAAGGAAAACAAGATTTTTACAACAATAGCCCGTGTACGTACTCGTCACCTCACGTACACGACGCTCATACATCAAATGATACCAAACATCCTAAGGGGAAGCTCCTCCACATAAGGTTAGGCAAGCCACTTACCTCGAATCTCTAAAATCAACCCGATATCACGCTCTTTCCACGAGTGTCCGACTCAAAATGGCCCAAATCTAATCAAACCAATTGTATAATGTAAATATAACTACAAGTAACTAATTTAGTTAATTAATTCGAAGCAAATCATTAAAATAGGAAATACGCCCAAAAATTCTCCCCGGGACCATGACTCGGAATCGGGTAAAAGTTACCAATTTAGAACACCCATTCACTCATGAGACCACTCGTCCAAAAATTATCTAATTCTGACGCATAAAACCCGATCAAAAGTCAGAAATTTGATTGGGGAACCTTTCCCCCAAATTCCCACTTTTTCACTCAAATACCTTGATTAAATGAAGAAATTACTATAGATTGATGAAATATAAACGAAATAGGGTTAGGAATCGTTACCCGCTGACTTCATTTTCAAAACCCTCGCAAAATCGCCTTCTCCCCAACACAAAATCGAATTTGGGTGAAAATGAGAAATGTCCCTCGAATCTTGCCTCTTCAACCCAGTGATTTCTGCATCTGCGGACCCAGGACCGCACCTGCAGTCCCGCACTTGCGGACAAACCATCGTAGGTGCGAAGTCCACTTACTTGAGCTGGGGCCGCATCTGCGAGCACTGGGCCGCATCTGCGAGTCTGCTCCTGCGGTCCCCTGGTCGCAGCTGCGCTCTCAGACAACAAGGACCACTTCCGCACCTGCGCCACTCCTCCTGCACCTGCGGCCTCCCTTCCGCAGGTGCGAAACACCATAACTAGCAAAGACACTCGATTTTCCTAAGTCAAAATTTCAATCCGTTAGGCATCCGAAACACACCCGAGGTCCCCGGGACCTCAAACCAAATATACCAACCAATCCTATAACACCATACGAACTTAGTCGAGCCTTCAAACCACATCGAACAACATCAAACATGAATTAAGCACGTATTCAAGCCTAAGGAACTTTGAATTTTCCAAATTCTACAAACGACGCCGAAACACATAAAAACTAGTCCGAATAACCTCAAATTTCACACACATGTCACAAATGACACTATGAACCTATAGCCACTTCCGAAATTCCATCCCGGGCTTGATATCAAAATTTCCACTACCGTCCGAAATCGCAAAAAATCCAACTTTTGCCAATTCATGCCTAAATCCACTACGGACCTCTAAAACACATTTCGGAAGCACTTTCAAGCCTAAACTCACTCAACGGAGCTAACAGAATCAATGAAATTCCATTTCAAAACCGTCTTCACACAATTCTGACTGCGGCCCAATTCTAAGACTTAAGCTCACATTTAGGGACTAAGTGTCCCAAAACGCTCCGAATTTCACAACCAATCACTCCGGAAAATCCCAATAGCAGAAATAAATATGGGGAAAGCAGTTATTAAGGGATCGGGGCTCAAATTATCAAAACGACTGGCCGGGTCATTACACTCTCCCCCTCTTAAAATAATCGTTCGTCCTCGAACGGGTATAAAGACATACCTGAAGCTGTAAAAAGATGAAGGTAACGGCTGCGCATATCCTGCTCGGTCCCCCAAGTCGCCTCCTCGACCGGCTGACCTCTCCACTGTACCTTTACTGAAGCAATATTCTTTGACCTGAGCTTTCTGACCTGCCTGTCCAAAATGGCTACTGACTCCTCAACATAAGATAGTTCCTTGTCCAACTGGACTGAGCTGAAATCTAATATATGGGTCGGATCATCGTGATACTTCCAAAGCATAGAAATATGGAATACCGGATGAACTCCGGCTAGGCTGGGAGGTAAGGCAAGCTCATAAGCAACCTCCCCAACACGCTGCAATATCTCAAAAGGACCAATGAACCTCGGGCTTAGCGTGCCCTTCTTCCCGAATCTCAGACGCCTTTCATAGGCGATACCCGAAGCAAGACACGCTCTCCAACCATAAATGCCAAATCATGAACCTTCTGGTATGCATAACTCTTCTACCTGGACTAGGCTGTGCGGTCTATCCTGAATCACCTCACCTTATCCAGGGCATCCTGGACCAAATCTGTACCCAACAATCGGTCCTCGCTCGGCTCAAACCAACCTACTGGGGACCGGCACCGCCTAGCCTCATACGGGTCCATCTGAATGCTGGACTAGTAACCGTTGTTGCAGGAAAACTCTACAAGTGGACGGAATTGGTCCCATGAAGCTCCAAACTCCATCACACAAGCACGAAACATATCCTCAAGAATCTAAATCGTGCGCTTGGACTCACCGTCCCTATGAGGGTGAAAGGCTGTGCTCAGAAACTTGAGGATATGTTACGAGCTTGTGTGATAGACTTCAAGGGTAGCTGGGATGATCATCTGCCACTTATTGAGTTCGCATATAATAATAACTATCATTCCAGTATTCAGATGGCTCCATATGAAGCTCTTTACATATGGAAGTGTAGATCGCCTATAGGGAAGTTCAATGTTGAGGAAACTACATTAGTAGGACCAGAATTGGTACAGCAGGCAATCAAGAAAATTAAGCTGATACAAGAAAGGCTATTAACAACTTAAAGTCGTCAGAAGTCTTATGCAGATAATCAACGGTGAGACTTGGAGTTTCTGGTTGACGATTGGGTATTCCTAAAGGTATCACCTATGAAAGGTGTTATGAGGTTCGGTAAGAAAGGAAAACTTAGCCCTCGGTACATTGGACCATATAGGATCATGCACAAGGTAGGCCAGGTTGCATATGAGTTAGACTTGCCTTCGGACTTGGAGTTTGTACATCCAGTCTTTCATGTGTCTATGCTCCATAAATCTATCAGAGATCCTTCCAAAATCGTGTCAGTTGACGACGTTCAGGTCACAGAGTAGCTATCATATGAAGAAACTCCCATTGCTATATTAGACAGACAGGTTCGGAGATTGAGAACTAAAGACGTAGCTTTGGTGAAAATACTTTGGAGAAACAATAATGTGGAAGAAATGACTTGGGAGGCCGAGGAAGACATGAAGTATAGATATCCTCACTTATTTCCTCTTCTAGAGAAGGGTCTGACTGAGACATCACAACCTTAAGGTACGTGTACGAATTCTCGTGTTAGTTATTGTCATTGGTCGTGTGAGGCCATTGCCATTATCGTTGATTATGGTCCTATGTGGCATTGAATTATTGAGTTTCTACAGGAAGAGTTGGTAGTAGTATTGTTACAAAGGCGACTCTATCAAAGATTTATATAGATCCCGGGAATTAAACATTCGAGGATGAATATTTCTAAGGGGGGAAGGACATTATATCCCGCATTTCGTACGTAAAAGTTTCGTTGAAGTTTGTCGATATGGGATAAAATACGGTTCGAGCTACAATATCCGATATTTATAGACTAGTACCATACAAGGTACAACATGACTATGACAGTAGGGTACATAAAGTGTATTAAAAATGAGTAGTATTTTGAGTAATTTGAGATAATTCTTAATTTATGTGGATAATTGATTAATTATTGGGTAATTAATTAAAGAGTGGGATAAGATTTAACCCCTCCCCCCAACGTGGCAAGCAACCCTTTCCATTTAATGACTAAGTAATAAAAGAGCAAGGTGTCACACTTGGAAAGAAATGTGACACCAAGCATTAATTATGTGGGGCCACCTAAAAAGTGAGGATAAAAATAGAATATCTTATGAAAGAATTCCAACAAACCTTTCCATAACATCAGTAACGTCTTTTTTCCAAAGAGCTTCATTCAAGCTTCTCATTTCATAAGTTACTTAAGGAGAAGTTTCAGCCAAGATGGTCTTTGCACAAGCAATGTTATTGCTTCGGGATTTTCATATAACTTATTCCGTATTTTGTCGCAATTAACGTGTGTTAGAGGATTTTCAATAGAATCGACACAGGTATGTTAAGGCTATCCCTTCTTTCTTCTTGGCATGATCCATACGATACGAACGAAACGAGAAAATGCACAACTTCCATATATGACTCTATTCATAGAAGTATTAGAGGTGCCTATGTATATGTTATTATATGTATACAAGATATGGGAAAAGGTTACGGTGTTATATACGCGTGTATATGTATATTATATGTATACATGATATGGGAAAAGGTTACAGCATTATATACGCACCACCACCTGATCAGCTGGTATACATTGATGATGTTGCCCACAGTGGCCGAGATGATATGATGGGATGCCCTCAGAGGCTTGATGATGTTATGTACATCCATACCTATGCATGACATGACATTTACACGCATGTGCATGACATTATAAAAGTTTCAGGATTTACAAAGTTATTCAGACTTACAAGTGGATTTCTTTATTCCATGTTTCATCTATGTCTTTTATTAACTGATTTTCATGCCTTACATACTCAGTACATTATTCGTACTGACGTCTTATTTCCCGGGGCTTGCATTTCATGCCTGCAGGTGCAGGTAGTCAAGCTAACGGTCCCACTTCTTAGGATCCTTGATCAGTAAGAGTTGGTGTGCTCCATTTGATCCGGAGCTGCTTTTGATTTTGGTATGATATGCTTGTATACATGTATGGGTATGACGTGGCCCAGTCCCGTCCTTGTACAGTTGTATCTTATATTAGAGGTCTGTAGACAGTCATGTATAGTTGGGTAGTATGTGGCCTTGTCGGCTTCCAGTTTTGGATATGTAGTTTTCTATAGCAGCCTTGTCGGCTCGCCCTACGTATTTCGCATGCATATGTATATATGTCTTTTGGACAGGTTTCCTCACGTATGCTATTCTCGTAGTTCAGTAGATGTTATTCATGTTTATATCTTAGACGCATGCTTAAGGGTGTTCAACAGGTAGGATTCGGGCACCCGTCGCGGTCCATCGGTTTGGGTCGTGACATAAAATGAGCTGACTTGGTCAGCCTATCCACGATCACCCAAATAGCATCGAACTTTCTCAAAGTCCGTGGAAGTCCAACTATAAAGTCCATGGTGATCCGCTCCCACTTCCACTTTGGGATATCTAACCTCTAAAGCAATCCTCTCGGTCTCTGATGCTCATATTTAAACTGCTGATAGTTGAGACATCCTCCTCCACCAATAGTGGCGTCTCAAATCCTGATACATCTTCACGGCACCCGGATGAATGGAGTACCGCGAGCTGTTGGCCTCCTCAAGAATCAACTCCCGAAGCCCATCCATATTGGGAAAATAGATCCGACCCTGCATCCTTATCACACCATCATCATCAATAGTCACATCTCTAGAATCACCTCGCCGAACCCTGTCCTGAAGAACTAGAAGGTAGGGATCATCATAATGGTGCTCCCTGATACGACCATAAAGAGAAGACTGAGCAACCACACAAGCTAATACCCGGCTAGGCTCTGAAATATCCAATCTCACAAACTGACTAGATAGGGCTTGAACATCCAAGGCAAGGGCCTCTCAGCTGCCTGAAGATATGCCAACTCCCCAAACTCTTCGCCCGGTGACTCAAGGTGTCAGCCACTACGTTGGCCTTCCTCGGGTGGTATAATATAGTGATATCATAGTCTTTAAGTAGCTCCAACCACCTCCACTGACGCAAATTAAGGTCCTTTTGCTTGAGCAAGTGCTGCAAACTCCAGTGATCAGTGTAGATCTCACAAGGAACACTGTACAAATAATGACGCCAGATCTTCAAGGCATGAACAATAGCTACTAACTTGAGATCATGGACAAGATAATTCTTTTCATGCACCTTCAACTGTCTAGACGCATAGGCAATCACCCTTCCGTCCGGCATCAACACCGCTCCAAGCCCAATCCTCGAGGCATCAGAATAGGCGGTGTAAGACCCCGAACATGTAAGAAATACTAATACTGGGGCTGTAGTCAAAGCCGTCTTGAGCTTCTGAAAGCTCTCCTAACACTCCCCGGTCCACCTGAACAAAGCACCCTTCTGGGTCAGCCTGTTCATAGATGTTGCAATAGATTAAACCCCTCAACAAAGCGACAGTAGTAACCCACCAAACCAAGGAAGCTACGACCGTAGCTGATGACGGTCTAGGCCAACTCTGCACTGCCTCCACCTTTTTCAGATCTACCTTGATCCCATCACAAGACACTACGTGGCCCAAGAATTCCACTGAATCACGCCAGAATTCATAATTAGAGAATTTTGCATACAACCTCTTCTCCCTCAAAGTTTGAAGCACAGTCCTCAAGTGCTGCTCATGATCTTCCCGAGACCGGGAATATACCAGAATGTCATCTATAAACACAATGATGAAGGAATTAAGATAAGACCGGAACACACTGTGCATAAAATGCATAAAGGCTACTGGGGAATTGGTAAGTCCAAATGACATGACAATAAACTCATAATGACCATATCTGGTCCTAAAAGAAATCTTCGGGATATCCGGCACCCGAATCTTCAACTGATGATAGCTAAAACGCAAGCCAATCTTGGAAAACACCCTGACACTCTGTAACTGATCAAATAAATCATTGATGCTAGACAAAGGATACATGTTCTTCACTGTAACCTTGTTCAACTGCCGATAGTTGATACACATACACATAGAACCATCATTTTTCTTCACAAACAAGACCGGAGCACCCCAAGGTGATACACATACGCATAGAACAATCATTTTTCGTTGTTGGGCTCCCATGGACTCAGAGGAAATTTGATGTGTTTTGTGTTATTGTGGATAGGCTAACTAAATCAACACATTTCATTCCTATGACAAGTACTTATACTTTAGAGCAGTTAGCTGAGTTATATATTCGGGAGATAGTTCTCCTTCATGGTGTGCCCGTGTCCATCATTTCTGATCGGGGTACGCAGTTTACTTCACACTTTTGGAGGGCAGTTCAGTGTGAGTTGGGTACCCGAGTGGAGTTGAGTATAGAATTTCACCCTCAGATTGACGGACAATCTGAGCGTACCATTCAGATATTGGAGGATAGGCTCCGCACTTATGTTATTGACTTTGGAGGTTCGTGGGATCAGTTCTAACTATTAGCGGAGTTTGCTTATAATAATAGTTATCAGTCGAGCATTCAGATGGCTCCTTATGAGGCGTTATACGGTAGACGGTGCAGATCGCCAGTTGGATGGTTTGAGCCGGGAGAGGCTCGGTTTTTGGGTACAAACTTAGTTCAGGAGGCCTTAGATAAGGTCAAGATTATTCATGAGAGACTTCGTGCAGCTCAGTCTAGGCAAAAGAGTTATGCCGATCGTAAGGTTCGTGATGTGGCATTCATGTTTGGAGAGAGAGTATTGCTTCGTGTGTCGCCTATGAAGGGTGTTATGAGATTTGGGAAGAAGGGTAAGTTGAGCCCTAGGTATATCGAGCCATTTGAGATTCTTGATAGAGTGGGGGAGGTAGCTTATAGACTTGCATTGCCTCCAGGGTTATCCTCAGTTCATCCGGTATTCCACGTGTCTATGCTCTGGAAATATCATGGTGACCCGTCCTACGTGTTAGATTTCAGCTCTGTCCAATTGGACAAAGACTTGACTTATGAGGAGGAGCCGGTAGCCATTTTAGACCGGTAGGTTCGTCAGTTGAGATCTAAGAGTTATCCTTCAGTTCGAGTGCAGTAGAGAGTCCAGCCCGTTGAGGCAGCTACTTGGGAGTTCGAGTCGGGCATGCAGAGTAGAGATCCACACTTGTTCGTCAATTCAGGTAATTCTATGTCCGTTCGAGGACGAACGTTTGTTTTAGAGGTGGAGATTGTGATGACCCAAGGGGTCATTTTTTGAATTTAGACTCCGTTCTATGCTTAATAGCCAAAAAAGGCTAATTTTAAATACCTCGATTTGCGTGCACAGTTCGGCCGTAAAACCGGAAAGCTTTTATGTGAAAATATGAGAAATAATGATTTTTAGAATTTAAATTTGATTATAGTTGACTTTGGTCAACATTTTGAGTAAATGGACCCGGATCTGTGTTTCGACAATCCCGAGAGGTCCGTAATAAAATATGGGACTCGGGCGTATTCCCAAAAATGAATTTCGAGGTCCCAAGCCTTAGAAATCAATTTTGAAAGAAATTATTTTGCTGAATTATTAATGAAATAAAGAAATGAATTAACGTTTGAAACCGTTGGTATCGGGCCCATATTTTGGTTCCGGAGCTCGATACAGGGTTTTTATGATATTTAAGCCTTGTCTGTAAAATTTGGTGAGAATCAGAATTTATTTGACGTGATTCGGACGTCCGGTTGATAAATAGTGAACTTTAAGTGTTCTTGAGAAAAATAATGAGGTTTTGAGGTTTAATTCATAGTTTTACATGTTATTTTCATGATTTGATCGTACGATAAAGTACACATGATGCTTTTAGACTTGAGTGCATATTTTGTTTAGAGCCCCGAGGGCTCGGGTGAGTTTCAAATAGGTTTGGGTTGTGTTGCGCTCGCTCTTTCTTATGATTCGACGTCGTTTCTTCAAGCATAAATGATATCATATTGAACAAATGAGCTCCCATTTCTGTTTTGAATGAAGTATTAGATCCGTATCGTAATTATGGACCCGTATCAAAAAGAATCATCGAATTTGGACATCGTATGAGGATTTTATGAAGGTTGCCAGAATGTTCAGGTTAATTACGAAATTGCCACTGACGGCGTATTAAAAATCTGCACTATTTGCAAATATTAAAACCTACATATCTCCTTCATTATAAGGTCAAATTGAGTGATTCAAAAGCATAAATTGACTACAATTTCACAAGGAATCCATTGAAGGCATAAAAATCAAGTTCCGGGATCGTTGGTATGAGAAATGAGGCAGAATAGCTGGCCAACAAAAATATAAAATTAGGGTTTGTTCATTCGGTCATATTTTGAGCTGGGGAGCTCGGATTTGGGTGATTTTCACAATAGGGATTGGGGTAAGTGTTCTCTACTCATTTTTTGGTTATATTTAAATTACCCAATGTTTTTCATCACTTTTAAATCCAAAACTAAGAATTTTCATGGTAAAAATTGAGGGCTTGGGTAGAATTAGGGAATTTTGAAAAAAATCGAATCTTTACCTCGAATTGAGGTCGAATTTAAAAAATAATTATATATTCGGGCTCGTGGGTGAATGAGTAAACGTAATTTGGTCCGAACCCCGAGTTTAGACCAAGCGGGCCCGGGGTCGGATTTTCATTTTTTTTAGAAAACTTAGGAAAAATAGTAATTTTCAATAAAGTTAGTTCCTTTAGCCTTAATTAATGATATTGAGTTAATTATGATTAGATTCGAGCAAGTTAGAGCAAGATTCTAAAGGAAAAACCATAATTGAGCAGTGAGTGACCTGCGAAATTGAGGTAAGTGCTTGGTTTAACCTTGACTTGAGGGAATAGGAATCCCCGCTTATTTGCTATGTGAATTTGCATGTGTGTGGTGTATAGGTGAGATGACGAGTATCTATGCACCACCAAATGGTCTGTTAAACATGACCCCTTTCCCGTTCCCAATTTAATTAATTCTTGTATTAATTGTTTTGTGTTCATTTTTGTTTGTATGATTACTTGGCCTTGTTATTTGTTGTCAAGTATTGTTGTGGTTATTTTGCAAAGAGTATTGGTTGTTTTAGCTAGTTCCCTTGTGGTATAAAACGGTTGAGCGATTTTACAATATATATATATATATATTTTCCGTTGGTTTCATGGTTGAGAAGTTATTGATGATGTTTATGAGGAAAATACAATTTCTTATTTATAATTGTTGAGACAAAAATATTGCGAAATGCTTGGGCTAAATTGTGAATTTATGAATAAATTGATATGAGATGTCTAGTGGGAGCGGGTTGCACGCCGCAACAAGGAGCGACAAGGGAGGACATTTATATTTTTATTAATTTTTAAAGAAAATAAAGATTTGAAAAGCTTAAATGTTTATTTTACTATTCTTCATATTTTGGCACTATTTTAATTTAAATTTAAAGTTTGGAAACTTGGAAATTATTCGAGAATTGGTTATAACCGCGACCTGGAAAAGGCGGCTGAATTATTTTTGTTGTTGTAGTATTTATTTATTTATTTGTTTAGATTTCCTTCTTGCTTTATATATTATTGTCACAGGTTATATTGCTAAAGCCCCACCGTAGCCTCTTCACTACTTCGTTAAGGTTAGGCTCGGCACTTATTCAGTACATGGGGTCGGTTGTACTGATACTACACTCTGCACTCTTTTGTGCAAATCCAGGTACTAGCCAGCAGTAGAGATTTCTAGAGCGGCCATATATTCATTTGGAGACACGAGGTACATCTGCCGGCATTCACAGATCTCGAGAGTCTTCTCCTATTTTATATACGATATTTTATTATATTCAGAACAATTATACTATTTCTTTCAGCCCAATATCTGTAGTATTCTTTAGTAGTTCGTGAATTGTGACACCAGACTCTGGGGTAGTTCTAGATTCATTTATATGATTAGTTTCGTGGCTCGTTTTAATTAATTAATTATTTATTTCTCTTTATTATATTGGGAATCATTCAATAAAAGCCAATAGACTCAGTTTACTTTAGATTATCTTATTATGTCTAAATGGATAAATAATGAAAAGTAGTTAATCAAATTATAACATTGGCTTTCCTAGAACATGTGGTGTTAGGCGCCATCTCGATCCCTAAGGTTGGTAATTTGGGTCATGACAAGTTGATATCAGAGCACTAGGTTGCTTAGGTCTCACAATTCACGAACAAACTTGGTAGAGCCTGAAGGATCGGTACAGAGACGTCTGTACTTATCTCTTAGAGGCTATGAAGTTAGGAACAATTTCACTTTCGTGCGAATTAATTCTACCACTGATGATTGAACTTGTCTATTCTTGTCCTCTCACAAATCTCGACAACACGTAAAGCTTCTACAACCGAACAAGAGATGCAGCCCTAATGACAGCTATAATTAGGGGAAGAGACAGAAGCAGAGCTCAGTCTAGAGCTCGAACCTCGACACCTATTGTACAATCTCAAGTGGATCTAGAAGCGGAGGTTCAAGATCAGTCGATACATGTTAGACTAATTAAGATTCCAGAAGGATTTATAGCTACTCCAAAATTGCATAACATGAGAATAAGTTAAAGGCAACGAGGTTGATTTATATGAGCTGTGAATTTTAACATTGTGTATTATCAAACTTTATGACCTGGGACTTCGTGCCAAGTGGGGGAGTCCACCATCAAGTAATAGATTGCGGGGTCATGTGTTATATCATTTTTGGCTTGGAATGTATAAGGCCTAAGATTTTTCAAGAGATAAAGCTGGGACTTGCGGTATGTCTGCCTCCTTAATAACCCTATACCTCAGTACCAAAGGAGTTATCCAAACAACAATCTAAAGAAGGTCTACTCAGCACGGAAGTCCCAGTTGTGGATTTTGGGGTGCTCTAGAGGGAGTACAATGATTAACAAGCTTCTAGACTACATGGTTCGTGCCAAGATTTATCGGTATAGAGCTCTACTTTTGTGATTATTGTGTGTCAATAGAGATGAGAGTTATCCCAAAAGAAGAACGAAGAGTATATGAATAAGTGGGGTAGCTCAGCAGTGTTGAGTCAACATGGTAAAGGAGAAATTGGTCGCCGGTGGTTGAGGCAAGCTACGAAGAGGACGACCAACCAGTGCAACATCAACTACTTGACTCAGTTCTCATAAATGCTTTTGAATGATTTAGTTCTCGGACTCTCCATAATACATGGCGCATAAGGTTTGAACGGTTGTGTCAGGTCATATGACGGTGTCAGAATATGCCATCAGGTTCGATAAGTCAACCCTCCATACTCTTACTTCGGTTCATATAGCCAGAGAGCAAGTTCAAGACTCATCAAAGGACTCAAATATGATTGTAAAATTTTTGTACGACTCAGGGCAGGTTGATACTTCATTTCGGTGAGTGATAGAAATTATCCTAGACTTTGGAGAGTCATATTTCATCAGAACACTCAGGCTACGTGCCCAATTGCAGTTATAACTCAATTCACATGACCAGCTAGGGAAAAAGGAGTCGGAATGTTGAAAGTGGAGGTCAGA
Source organism: Nicotiana paniculata (assembly GCA_005239505.1). Classification (NCBI taxonomy): domain Eukaryota; kingdom Viridiplantae; phylum Streptophyta; class Magnoliopsida; order Solanales; family Solanaceae; genus Nicotiana; species Nicotiana paniculata. The sequence continues at coordinate 12,356 of ML366837.1, read as the reverse complement.
TTCCCAGAGGTGGAGACCCAGCCTGTTGATATATTTTCTATGGTATGGCTGAGGTCGTTACATTGAATGGTGTCATTACAAGAACAATCTCCAATTATTATAAAGTGATGATTTCCTGAACTTAATATGGTTATGTGTATCTAATAAAATTCTTCCAATATGCTCCACTCTCGGGTGAGCCTCGTAACTCTAAAATCTACTTATGTGAATACTTGTATTGAGAAATTCTATGGAGATAATTGTGTCTATCATTACGTGTTGTAATTTTGTTTAATGGAAAATATTTAAAGGAAGGAAATGGAATGTTTCGATTGGCACGATATGCATGATGCTTATGATTCAGAATTAAGGACGAGATCCTCGCATTTTAATATGATTTCAGATGTTTAAATTGGGCTACGAGCCGCGGTGGAAGTTATGTAAGGACGAGGTTCTTGTGATGGAAATTCTTGTGTTTAAATTCTCCCTTGTGAATTAAACTTTTACTATAGTACTGGAAGGGAGTCGTGCCTATTAGGCTTATTCAACAATTTATGTATAAAATAATAATGATAATCATAATAATAAATGAATAAATAATAATAAAAGTAATACTAGTAATAAGTAAATAAATAAATAAATAAATAATTAACTGTGCATAATTTTCCAAATGCCAGCTCTTTAGTTCAAGATGTGTGCTCTGATGGACCTGGTTCAACTGGTAAGTCATTTGTCAATCTTTAAAACTATGCAGTGACATGGGTCAACATAACCACATGTACAATGCATATACACTTAAGCTAGTTTATGAATAATGTGAGCAGAAGGAAGTGAAGAAATACTTTCTTTTTCATACAAACATTCGGACATGTAAATTAAAGAGTTAGTTTGACAATCACACATGATCTTATTAATCTTAGAATATCAAACGTAATAATATGCAATAGTTGAATAAGCTTCCAGCTTATATCGGTTAAATCAATAGCTGAATCATTAACAATCATTAACCAATTAATTAGATAATTATTTTTTATTGATTCAATTATTGATTAAGCATATTTACATTTTGAAAACAAATTAAATGAACTGATTACATTTAAAATTGATCTAAAGCGACCGATAAGCAGCCTAAGATCTACTCTTACCATTACCAAAATGGCTAGATATTCTATTGGTTAAAGGAATGAACTTTTCAAAACTTAACGTTTTCAACAAATGAAAAGGTCAAATCTACCCATAAAATATGGAAAATATTCATATTTGTCCCCTCAAGCTGCTAATGTTTAGCATTTGAAACTTGTTCATTTCAACAAACTACAAGTACGGTCGTTCGCTCACATCCCATTCGAGTTAAATTGATTTGTTCAACTGTTGGGGTTTGTTCATTTTGTGATTCCTTTTATTCTTCTTAACGGGAGTAAATCAATTTGAGGTAAATATTTGTCGTTGAAATACGTTTTGGTACTCGTATAATAGAATTTGCTTAGTAAATCTAGAAGCATATTGCTTTTGGGGTTAAACTGGTGTTGCTTTTTCTTTTTGATTTCCCAGAGGATCTGCATCTAGTTTGCTAGAAACCAATTAGCTTCGTTTCAATGGTATTAAGAGTCTCCTATTAGGCATACAGTTTCTTTGTAATTGATACTTGTTATTTCATCCGGTTTGTGGGATTGATTTAGTGTTACTTTTAGAAGAGTATAGAAGCCATTGGTGTAAAATCTGGGTACGCCGTTGAGCTACGAGCAGTCATAGTTGCATAGATTTTGCTTACATTTTGACAAAATTTCAAATCCCAAAATTAGCTCAATAGCTGGTTTTGGACCAAAATATCACTATTAGTTTTTCTAAAAATTGCCCAAACTTTTATATTTATAAAAGAGTCCCCATTTATTATTTTGTAATAATGTTGCGTCGTCTTCCCGGTCATCTTATAGTGTATCATGTAGTTCATTATAAAACTGATAATTTTGTACCAAATTTATTTATGTTTCAAGACTATGGTTTGTGTAACGACCCAGTCGGTCGTTCCGTGTGATTCGCCCCGTTTTTCCCCATTTCTGCTTCGTTTTGTGTTGTTTAGTTCATTTATATTGTGTTGGGTCGGTTGGCTCGGGTTCGGAGTAGTTGTGGAGAGAAATGAGACACTTAGCCTCTTAAGTCGGTTTAATAGTTGGAAAAGTCAACCAAAAGTTGACTTATAGGAAAATGATCTCGGAATGTGGGTTTTATGACTCAGATAGCTTCGTTAGGTGATTTAGGACTTAGGAGTGTGTTCGGAATAATTTTCGGAGGTCTGGAGTAGAATTAGGCTTGAATTGGCGAAATTGGATTTTCGGCGATTTCCGGTCGGCCGTGAAAAATCAGCTGTCGGGGTCGGAATGAAACTCCGGAAGTTGGAGTAGGTCCGTAGGGTCATTTGGGACGTGTGTGCAAATTTTCAGGTCATTCGAGAGTGGTTTGGTTAGTTTCAGCATCGTTAGCGAATTTCAGAAGTTTAGAAATCCTTAGACTTGAATTATGGATTAATTTGATGTTTAATGTTATTTTGAGTGTTCCAAGGGTTCGACTAAATTCGGGTGATCATATATGACTTGTTAGTACCATTGGTTGAGGTCCCGAGGGCCTCGGGATGAGTTCGGATGGTTAACAGACTAGTTTTTGGCTTTGGAGTCTGTTGGTGTGTTGCTGCTCTGTGATTTCGCAGATGCGGACGGGTGGCCGCAAGTGCGGTCGCCGTAGATGCGGCTGGGCGCTGCAGGTGCGGAAACGAGCAAGGTCGGGCTAAATCGCAGATCCGGAAGGAATACCGCACCTGCGAGCCCGCAGGTGCGGTTGGATGAGCACAGGTGCGGAATGGGCCTTTAAGTGAAAAACCACAAGTGCGCACCTGGGACTGCAAGTGCGGGTCCGCAGGTGCGAAGGAAGGACCGCAGGTGCGGCTTCACTGGGCAGAACATATAAATAGTTGCCTTCGCGAATTTTTGGCTTATTTCATCAATTTTTCATACGGGTTGGAGCTTTTGTAAGCGATTTGAAGAGGGATTTCAAGGGAATTTCGTGGAGGTAAGATTCTTGGACCTAAAACTCATTTTTATGGTGAAAATTGACCGATTAGACATGGAATTTATGGTAATTAGTGGTTGAAATTTTGGGTTTATGGCTTGAGATTGGAGACTTTAATTTAAGGATTTGAGAGGTCGTTTGTGGTCGGATTTTGATGTATTTGGTATGTATGAACTCGTAAGAGTGTAAGGATTCTAGTTTTGTGATTTTTACCATAATCCGAGACGTGGGACCTGGGGTCGGGTTTGGCCAATTTCGGGATTTTTGATATAAATTTAGTTATTTTCGAATGGGCTTTGTTCCTTTAGCGTATTTTGATGATATGAATCTGTTTTGAATAGATTCGGGTCGTGTTGAAGCCGAGTCAAGGGGTAAAGGCATCGCGGAGTAGTTTTCATCCGGTTTGAGGTAAGTAATGACTGTAAATCTTGTCCTGAGGGTATGAAACCCCGAATTTCGGATTGTATCATCATTTTGGAATGGTGCACATGTTAGATGACAAGTGTGTGGCGTACACTGTTGGAGGATTGTGACTTGGTCCGTCTCGTAGCAACTATTAAGTTGTGTATTTAATTATAAATCTTATTATATTTCATGTTCTAAGGATTATTACTATGTTTTGGGCGGAATTCCGTATTTGGGCCTTGTGCCAAGTGTTTGGACCCCTTGGGAACTTTTTACTGCTATTCCTCACTGTGTTGACTTATGATTTACATTCAGTCATACTTTTTTTAACTGATTTCGAAACTCAGTCTTATTTACACTATTTTGAGGTATAAAATGATATTTTGGGTCGAGTACCCTGTTTTACTGATAGCCCGAGTGGATTTTTGAGAGGTTTTTGACTGAGTGAGGCTGAGGGCCTATGTTGTGAGGATATTATGGGATCAGGATGCGCACCTCATCATGTTGCGTTGTTTATGATATGTAAGAGGCGGAGAGCCTGAGTGATTATGCCGCGAGATGGCCTGTTATAGCGCTTGGGCTGTAGGAACCCCTCCGGAGTTTGTGCACCCCCAGTGAGCGCAAGTACCTATTGAGTGTGAGTGCCGAGTGCCGAGTGACGAGTGATCGGGAGGCATGAGTGACTGTGAGGTTACCCGAGGGGCTGATACCGAGTGACTGTGAGGCATGCTGAGTGACCGATTATGAGTGATGTTATACCTGATGGGCGATTTATGAAATATGTTTTTGCCCGAGAGGCTATTTTTGATTTCTATAATTTTTATACTAAATTATTTTGATTTCTATTGAAACTGTGGAATGGTACATTTTCAAAGGAATTTTACTGAAATCAACCTTCAAGCGTTATAAATTGTCGTATCTATGATTTTGCAAGAAGAATTGTATTTACTGTGGATTGATGACTTGTTTTTAAGTGTTTCGTAGTCCTTAGACGTTATTTACTTCCAACTACTGAGTTGGCATACTCACATTACTCCATGTACCTTGTGTGCAGATTCAGGTGCTAGAGTGGAGTGAGTTGCTCGCCTGTCCAGGGATTTCGGAGATTTTTGCAAGGTAGTTTCACGCGTCCGCATCCCTGCTTTCTCCTTCTTATTTCTGTAGTAGTTGCACTCCATAGAATTATTTTGTATTAGAGATATTGTATCAAATTTATGTATTTTCTTTAGACGCTCGTGACCCAGTGACTCCAGGATTTTTGGGTTGTATTTCAGCATTTGGTTTAGTATCTTCTGTTTTAAAAATGCTTAATTGCAAATTTTATGAACTATCGGTTAGGAATTATATAAATGAAAGGTTCTTTATGTTTGAAAATTTAACTGGCTGGCCTAGTATCACGTTAGGCTCCATCACGGCCGAAGGTAGTTTCGGGGTCGTGACAAGTTGGTATCAGAGCATAGGTTATATAGGACTCATCGGTCATGAGCAGGTTTAGTAGAGTCTTGCGGATCGGTACGGACACATCTGTACTTATCTTCGAGAGGCTGCAGAACCCTTAGGAAAAAAATTTCACATTCTTGAATTCTGTCGTGTGAATCTATTGATTCTGGAAACTAAACTTCTGTTGTTTCATTCTCTCACAGATGGTGAGGACACGCGCTACCGGGCAGGATGATCAGCCACCAGTTAGGCAGGTGAGGGGTCGAGGCCGCAGTCGAGGCTGTGGCAGAGGTAGGAGTGCAGCCCGCGCAGCAGCCGGGGCAGTACCCGTATTCCCACCTATTATTCTGGGTCAGGTACCCGCCGCAGATGTTCCAGCGGGACCGGTCCAGGCACTGCAGTACCTATTGTGATTTCGAGTCTTCAGGAGACTTTGGCCCAGATTCTGACCGTGTGCACCAGTCTTACTCAGGCAGTCGTTGTTTCTACTACAGCCGCTACTTTTCAGGCCGGGGGAGGCTCCCAGACTCCTATCGCACGTACACCTGAGCAGGTCATTCAGGGACTGCAGACACCGGGGGCAGCTCCAGCCCAGCCGGTTGCACCAGCTCAGGATTTCATGGTTCCAGTTATGGCTGACGACGAGCAGTGCAGGTTGGAGAGATTGGGTAGACATCAGCCTCCGACATTCAGTGGTGCTGAGGGCGAGGATGCCCAAGGATTCTTGGACAAGTGTCAGAGGATGCTTCGTACTGAAGGGATATTGGAGACCAGTGGGGTCTCGTTCACTACTTTCTAGTTCTCAGAAGCTGCATTTACATTGTGGGGGTCGTACAAGAGGCGTAGGCCTATTGGTGCAGTGCCCCTTACCTGTCAGCAGTTTTCCACTCTCTTCTTAGAGAAGTACGCTTCGCAGTCCCATAGAGAGGAGCTACGCAGGCAGTTTGAGCAGTCGTGTCAGGATGAGTTGACTGTGATGCAGTATGAGATGAGGTTTTCAGAGCTTGCCCATCATTCTACAGAGTTGGTCCCTACTCAGAGAAAGAGAGGATCAGGAGGTTCATGGATGGCCTCACTTATCAACTCTGTATTCTGATGACCAGTTCGCCGCTGGAGCAAGAGGAGAGGGAGGCAAAGAGGCCTAGAGCATCTGGTAGTTTTAGTAGTGCCCCCTCCAGAGGACAGTTTCAGCATAGCAGAGGCCACCGATTTAGGCCTGCTCAGCTAGTTTGCCTAGCTTATAGTGGTGCATCATCGGGGCATGGTCCCCGCAGTTCTCATCCGGGCCGCTCTTCATTCAGTGCTCTCCCAGCCTATAGTTCATCTCACACACCATCGGTTCAGGGTTAATCTATGCCTGGTTCTTCCAGTGGTTATCCCGGTGCTATGGGTTCTCTTCAGTCCCCGTCTCCAGCTCCAGGGATTTGTTTCGAGTGTGGAGAGTTTGGGCATGCGTGGAGGCAGTGTCCTCATCGTCATGGTGGTTCATCTCAGCAGAGGGGTCAGCCCTCGACTTCAGATCCAGTTACTTCACCACCCGCCCATCCAGCTAGGTGTGGGGGTCAGGCAGCTAGAGGTCGCCCTAGAGGGGGAGGTCGATCAGGTGTAGGTCAGGCCTGATTTTATGCATTCCCGTCCAAATCAGACGCTATGGCCTCAGATGCAGTGATTACAGGTATTGTTTCAGTTTGTCACCGAGATGCTTTGGCCTTATTTGATCCTGGTTCTACGTATTCCTATGTTTCATCATATTTTTCCCATTTTCTGGATATACCCCGTGAGTCCTTAGTTATATCTATTCATGTGTCGACTCCGGTGGGCGATACTATTATTATGGACCGTGTGTATCAGCCGTGTGTGATATCTATTGGGGGTCTGGAGACCTGAGTGGATCTGTTATTGCTTAGCATGATTGACTTTGATGTGATACTTGGCATGGATTGGCTATCTCCTTGTGATGCTGTTCTAGATTGTCACGCTAAGACCGTGACCTTAGCGATGCTAGGATTTCCAAGGGTTGAGTGGAGAGGTTCTATCGATTATGTGCCTAGTAGGGTGATCTCATACCTGAAGGCTCAATGTATGGTGGAGAAAGGGTGTTTGTCTTATTTGGCTTTTGAGAGGGATGTCAATGCTGAGACTCCTACTATTGGTTCTATTCCAGTGGTCCGTGATTTTCCGGACGTGTTTCTTGCAGACCTGCCGGGCATGCTGGCTGATAGGGATATTGATTTTGGTATTGATTTGGTGCCATGCACTCAACCTATTTCTATTCCACTGTATCGTATGGCACTGGTTGAGTTGAAGGAATTGAAAGAGCAGCTTCAAGAACTCCTAGATAAAGGGTTCATTCGGCCTAGTGTGTCACTGTGGGGTGCACCGGTGTTATTTGTGAAGAAGAAAGATGGTTCTATGAGAATGTGTATTGACTACAGGCAGTTGAACAAGGTTACAGTCAAGAATAAGTATCCTTTGCCTCGTATTGATGATTTATTTGACCGGCTTCAGGAAGCCAAAGTGTTCTCTAAGATTGATTTGAGATCCGGGTATCATCAGCTGAAGATTCGGGATTCAGATATTCCCAAGACGGCTTTCAGGATTTGTTATGGTCATTACGAGTTTGTGGTGATGTCTTTTGGGCTGACCAATGCCCTGTCAGTGTTCATGCATTTGAAAAACAGTGTGTTTCAGCCATATTTGGATTCCTTTGTTATTGTGTTCATTGATGACATCCTGATATATTCTCGTAGCCAGGAGGAGCATGCTCAACATTTGAGAGTTGTATTGCAGAGATTGAGGGAGGAGAAACTTTATGCAAATTTCTCCAAGTGTGAGTTTTGGCTTGGCTCAGTAGCTTTCTTGGGGCACGTGGTGTCCAGCGAAGGTATTCAGGTTTATCCGAAGAAGATAGAGGCGATGTAGACTTGGCCCAGACATTCCTCAGCTACAGAGATTAGGAGCTTCCTTGGTTTGGCGGGGTATTACCATCGCTTTGTTGAGGGGTTTTCTGATATTGCTTCACCTTTGACCAGATTGACCTAGAAGGGTGCTCCATTCAGGTGGTCGGACGAGTGTGAGGAGAGCTTTCAGAAGCTCAAGGCTGCTTTGACTTCAGCTCCAGTGTTAGTATTGCCATCAGCTTCAGGTTCTTATACCGTGTATTGTGATGCCTCGAGGATAGGCATTGGTTGTGTTTTGATGTAGGAGGACTGGTGATTTCCTACGCCTCGCGCCAATTGAAGACTCATGAGAAGAATTATCCAGTGCATGATCTCGAGTTAGCAGCCATTGTTCACGCCTTGAAGATTTGGCATCATTATTTGTATGGAGTTCATTGTGAGGGTTTTACTGACCACCATAGTCTGAAGCATCTTTTTAAGAAGAAAGATTTGAATTTGCGTCAGAAGAGATAGTTGGAGCTTCTCAAGAACTGTGATATCACTATTCTATACCATCCGGGGAAGGACAATGTAGTGGCCGATGCCTTGAATCGTAGAGCAGAGAGTTTGGGGGGTCTAGCATATCTTCCAGCAGCGGAGAGACCATTAGCACTTGATGTTTAGGCCTTAACGGGCCAGTTGATGAGATTGGATCTATCAGAGCCTCGTCGGGTATTGGCTTGTGTAGCTTCCAGGTCTTCTCTTTATGACCGTATCAGAGAGCGTCAGTATGATGACCCGCACTTGCTCGTTCTTCAGGATAGGGTCCAGCGAGGTGATGCCAGAGATGTAGTTATTGGCGATGATGGTGTTATGAGGATGCAGGGACGGATATGTGTGCCTAATGTGGATGGGCTTAGAGAGTTGATTCTAGCAGAGGCCCATACCTCGCGGTATCCATCCATCCGGTGCCTCGAAGATGTATCAGAATTTGAGACAACACTATTGGTGGAGGCGGATGAAGAAGGATATTGTTAGATTTGTGGCTCAGTGCTCAACTGTCAGCAGGTAAAGTATGAGCACCAGAGACCAGGTGGATTTCATTAGAGGTTGGATATTCCGGAGTGGAAGTGGGAGTGGATCACCAGACTTTGTAGTTGGACTCCCACGGACTTCGAGGAGGTTCAATGCTATATGGGTTATTGTGGATCGGCTGACCAAGTCTGCGCACTTCATTCCTGTTGGTACTACTTATTCTTCGGAGCGGTTAGCTGAGATTTATATCCGGGAGATCGTTCGGTTACCTGGTGTCCAGTTTCCATTATTTCTGACAGAGCTACTGAGTTCACATCGCAGTTTTGGAGGGCCGTGTAGAGAGAGTTGGGTACCCAGATTGAGTTGAGCACAACTTTCCATCCCCAAACAAACGGGCAGTCCGAGCGCACTATTCATATACTGGAGGACACGTTGCGTGCTTGTGTCACTGATTTTGGGGGTTCACGGGACCAGTTTCTGCCACTCGCGGAGTTTGCATATAATAATAGTTATCAGTCGAGTATTCAGATGGCTCCGTACAGGGCCTTATATGGGAGGAGGTGTAGATCTCCGGTCGGTTGGTTTGAACCGGGTGAGGCTAGGCTCTTGGGTACAGATTTTGTACAGGATGCGTTGGATAAAGTGAAGTTGATTCAGGAGCGACTTTGCACGGTGCAATCTCGGAGAAGAGCTATGCGGATCGGAAGGTCTGGGATGTATCTTTCATGGTTGGAGAGAAGGTTATGCTGAAGGTGTCACCCAAGAAGGGTGTTATGCGGTTCGGGAAGAGGGATAAGCTGAGCCCTCGGTTCATTGGGCCTTTTGAGGTGCTTCAGAGGGTTGGAGAGGTGGCTTATAGACTTGCTTTGCCACCTAGCTTGTCGAGTGTGCATCCGGTATTTCATGTTTCCATGCTTCGAAAGTATGATGGTGACCTGTCTCATGTTTTGGACTTCAGCTCGGTTCAGGAGGGTGATATGTCTTATGAGGTGGAGCCAGTAGCCATTTTGGGTCGTCAGGTCAGAAGGTTGAGGTCTAAGGATATAACTTCAGTGAAGGTGCAGTGGAGGTGGAGGAGGCCATATGGGAGACCGAGCAGGAGATGCGGAGCAGATATCCTCACCTATTTGAGACTCCAGGTATGTTTCTAGACCTGTTCGAGGACGAACGTTTGTTTAAGAGGGGGAGAACGTAACGATCTGGTCGGTCATTCCGTATGATTATCCTCGTTTTCCCCTATTTCTGCTTCATTTTGTGTTGTTTAGTTCATTTATGTTGTGATGGGTCGGTCTCGGGTTCGGAGTGATTGTGGAGAGAAATGAGACACTTAGTCTCTTAAGTCGGTTTAATAGTTGGAAAAGTCAACCAAAATTTGACTTATAGGAAAATGATCTCGGAATGTGGGTTTTATGGCTCTGATAACTTTGTTAGGTGATTTGGGACTTAGGAATGTGTTCGGAATGTTTTTCGGAGGTTCAGAGTAGAATTAGGCTTAATTTGGCGAAACTAGATTTTCGGGGATTTCCGGTCGGCCATGGAAAAACTCCGAAAGTTGGAATAGGTCCGTAGGGTCATTTGGGATGTGTGTGCAAATTTTCAGTTCATTAGGGCGTGGTTTGGTTAGTTTCAGCATCGTTGGAAAATTTCGGAAGTTTAGAAATCCTTAGGCTTGAATTATGGATTAATTTGATGTTTTGATGTTATTTTGAGTGTTCCAAGGGTTCAACTAAGTTCGGGTGATCATATATGACTTCTTAGTACCATTAGTTGAGGTCCCCAGGTCCTTGGCATGAGTTCAGATAGTTGATGGACTAGTTTTTAGCTTTGGAGTCTGCTGGTGCGTTTCTGCTATGTGATCCTGCAGATGCGGATGGGTGGCCGTAAGTGCAGTCATCGCAGATGCGGCTGGGCACCGCAGGTGCAGAAATGGACAAGGTCGGGCTGAATCGCAGATGCGGAAGGAATACCTCACCTGCGAGCCTGCAGGTGCGGTTGGATGAGCACAGATGCAGAGTGGGCCTTAAGTGAAAAACCGCAAGTGGGAGCGATTTGAAGAGGGATTTATAAATAGTTGCCTGGGCAGAACATATAAATAGTTGCCCTCGCAAATTTTGGGCTTATTTCATCAATTTTTCATACGGGTTGGAGCTTGTGGGAGCGATTTGAAGAGGGATTTCAAGGGAATTTCGTGGAGGTAAGATTCTTGGACCTAAAACTCATTTCTATGGTGATAATTGACTGATAAGACATGAAATTTATGGTAATTAGTGGTTGAAATGGGGGGTTTAGGGCTTGAGATTGGAGACTTTAATTTACGGATTTGAGGGGTCGTTTGCCGTCGGATTTTGATGTATTTGGTATGTATGAACTCGTGAGAGTGTAGGGATTCCAGTTTTGTGATTTTAACTGGAATCCGAGACGTGGGCTCGGGGGTCGAGTTTAGCAAATTTCGGGATTTTTGATAGAAATTTGGTTATTTTCGAATGGGCTTTGTTCCTTTAGCGTATTTTGATGATATGAATCTATTTTGAATAGATTCAGGGCGTGATGAGGCCGAGTCGAGGGGCAAAGGCACCGCAGAGTAGTTTTTCATCTGGTTTGAGGTAAGTAATGACTGTAAATCTTGTCATGAGGGTATGAAACCCTGGACTTCACATTGTATCATCATTTGGAGTGGGGCACATGCTAGATGACGAGTGTGTGGCGTACACTGTTGGGGGATTGTGACTTGGTCCGTCCCGTAGCAACTATTAAGTTGCGTATTTGATTATAAATCTTATGATATTTCATGTTCTAAAGATTATTACTATGTTTTGGGCGGAATGCCATATTTGGGCCTCGTGCCAAGTGTTTGGACCCCTTGGGGGCATTTTACTGTTATTCGTCACTGTGTTGACTTTTGGTTTACACTCAGTCATACTATGTTTAACTGATTTCGAAACTCAGTCTTATTTACACTATTTTTGAGGTATAAAATGATATATTGGGTCAAGTACCCTGTTTTACTGATAGCCCGAGTGGCTTTTTGAGAGGTTTTTAACTGAGTGAGGTCGAGGGCCTATGTTGTGATGATATTATGGGATCGGGTTGCACGCCGCAGCATGTTACACTGTTTATGATATGTGAGAGGCGGAGAGCCTGAGTGATTATGCCGCGAGATGGCCTGTTATAGCGCTTGGGCTGTAGGAGCCCCTTTGGAGTCTGTACACCCCCAGTGAGCGCAGGTACCTACTGATGCGAGACTAAATTGTATAGTTTAACATGTGATATACCTTACATTTTATGCGCATTAATGATAAAAATACACTTGTTATGTNGCCCCCCCCTGGCGTTAGGGGGGCGTTAGAGCCCAAACGCCAGGGGTCTCCAGTGTCGCCCAAGTCCGAGTTTGACGAGTTTAAGTGTTTCCCAAGTGAAATAGAAGTCTCCTACACGGTTAGGGTTCACCCTAAACACATAAATAGACTCCTAAAACACAATTAAAGGAGGATTTTTTTGGTGGATTAACAGTAGACAAGAAGAAAATTCCATTGAAGAGCAAGAACATCGATTTCT